>APFE031629285.1:145609-162948 GCA_000404065.3 Pinus taeda
TTGACCCCTAAAAAATCAAATCTCCCAAGAATGCTTTCTGCAACTTAAAAAAGGGGCAGAAAGTCAAAATTTGCCTGTATTTTGAGCTTTTGGGCGCCCAAATCTTCACAAAATTTGAAACCCTTCCATAGGCAAGTGTATATTTGCATGAAAAATCCAAACATGTAGAGTTTTCCCCGTTCTGAGCTGTCCTCATGACTGGTCGCGCACGGGGTGAGACCACTCAAATGGCCAAAACCTGTAAAATTCCCAAAAATGCCACAAATGCCTCAGAATTCTCAAAATTTCTTGGTTTTGATGCTAGGAGGAAGATAATGAATATCATGGTGAGTGAGAGAGGCCTTAGCCAAGATACGGAGTGGGTTGGTATTCTTCTTCCTCTTGCGGACCTCGAACAACCTTCTTTGGAACATTTTCATCTTCGCCTTGCAATCATGCATCCTAGCCCAATAACCTGTGATGACCACCCTTTACACCCTTATGAGGCCTCCTCTGTACCTCAACCTCTGTAGATGATGAATGGTCATCACCTTGCTCATAAGTCTCAGTATCTGGCATGGTTTTGGAGCAAGATGGGCAAACTGAAGGACAAATTGGACTGCTGCCTCTGCCTGCAAAAGTACTGAACTCTATGCTGTTTCAAGGGGAAAAAACAGGAGGGGAATGTTAGGGGAGGGAACTTCTTAACAAGGAATGGGAATATATGATAATAACAGGGAATTTTCAAGGGAAACTTTACACATTGTCATGCATATAGGAACAGTTTTAACATTGGGAAATCATTTGCCAAGAACATCTCATATGGGACAAAACATGTATGATAATAAACATGGAAGGGGCATACATGAATCAAGAGGGACATAGGGACACCATACACCAAATTTACTGAGGAGTTCATGTGTGTTATAAAGCAGATTCTTCTCTTTTTGTTCTTTAAGGGTTACATGTACATTAAGGAGTACATACTCATCATTTTCACATGAAGGGAAAGTGTTTCATGTACAAGGGGATGTCAAGGATATATAGAGGTTTGTACATGCTTTTTAAATATATACAGCACATTAAATTTACATGACTCTCTTCAATCTTTACAATGTATCTTTTCTTTTTGTTTTAGTTTGCATGGTGTATGGTAGAGGGAATTAGGGTTTGAGTTGGCTTGTGAGAGGGGTTAGGGTTAACTTTAGGATGGGGTAGACAACATTTACGTGCAAATTGGAAAATAGGACAGAGGATGCAACATGATTATTTAATGAAAGAGTGGAAAAAGGGAAGGGATCAATGGGACAATAAACACTTGAAACAGTCACAAAACCCTAGCATTTTACAAACATTAGCAACGGCCATATTAATCCATTCACTTGCAACTTTAAATGATAAAACCATGACACACATCATTATTTTCACCATCCATATCATCATTCATGAATTGAATGCCTACCTCGATAATTTAGCAAGCAAGAGGGCGATTTAATCAATTTGGAGTGGCTCTGTAGAAAACAGTCTGAGTGGTTGCGCCCCTGCTCTGAGTGGTCGCGCCCTTGAGAAAAATACACTGCAGAGGGGTCGCTGAGTGGTCGCGCCCCGCCCAAGTAGTCGCGCACTGAGCCTGAGTGGTCGCGCCCCTGAGAATGACTCCAACCTTCTGCAAATCGCCTTTTTTTACCTCTCACTCGTTTTTGCAAGCTCTCAAATGCATAATGAGGCTGTTTAGAGGGAAATTTACTCTTTATAGGCCCAATTTGAAAAAATTAACTTACCAAACTCACTTTCTAATGTTTTTGTTTTGACATTCACTTTTAACACTGTTTTGAGTTCACTTTGTCCTGAATTTGATCTTTTGAGTGCTTTAACTCCGTTCTTTTTGCAGGTTGACCATCTGATGGACTTTGGCGAGGAGACCAAGGTTATTGCTGGCATTTTGAAGAATTTTGAAAATTTTCCTTATTTTTTGCAAATTTCACATGACCTTGGGTTTAAAAACAGGGTTTTTAAATCCAAGGTATAAATGAGCTATACCTGATGAAAAATATCAATGGAACATATTTACATACCTCCTTCTGGCTTGCTGGGGACTATTAGACCTTTGACTCATGACCTTGCAGTGATTTTGACCAAAACCCTAGACCTAAGACTTGGGATTTCAAGACAAAAATAAAACAAGTGTAACACAATCTCATTTAAATGATATGATCTGATCCAGCAAAGCCAAGAAGGGAACAAGGACCAGCTCCTCCATCAGTTTTATGGCATGCCTAACGGGATGCAAAACTGATACTGATGAGACACCTACCTATGCACATGCAAAGAGCTTTTGATCACCGATGGAGGGCTCAAGACCGACACTAACACTTCCAATATGTGTCCTTTTTCCCTTCTCAGTTCTTGCTGTTGTCTCTTTCTCTGTTTTAGGCTCAGCAGTCTTGTCAAATTCTTCTTTTTCTTTTTGTTCTTCCTCTATTTTTCCCTCTGCTTTAATGTCTTGTGTGCCCTCATCATTGTTCTTCTCATTTCTTCAATTTTCTCCCCCTCATCACTGTTAGATGGGGTGATGTTCTCAACCAAAGTTCTAAAGATTTCCCAAGCTATGGGGATAGTATAGGTGTGTAAAGCATCTTCCACCAATAGTTTGATGAGCCCATGGTGGGCCAACTGATCGGGGATCCCTTCATTTAGATTTCTACCACATTCAATTAAGGACTAAAGGAGGAAATATGGGATGCTCAATTATCTGGCTGGAGGCAAGTCCATCCCGTACCTTAATTCATGTAACAACCTAAAATGATATCCATAAATGATGTTGAACCACCCTTCACATGTGATATAGTTCATTATTTGATAACTGACTTCAATCCATAGAGGAGGAAAGATTGTCCTTCTAACCCCATTTTTATCTTCTACAGGATGCTCCTCAGGCACAAAAAATGTTTCTTAACAACTTGCCCCAATGATCTCTCCTCTTTGCTCCAAGGGAGCCCCAATGGTAGACAAGTAATTCTACTGATGAGATCAGGTGTAAGTTCTAGGGTCAAACCCCTAAAACTAACTGTGGCATGTGTCTTCGAATGTGGTCTCAGGAACCTCAAAAACTCTTCAGTTATCTCCTCATCATAGCCCTGAATTCCGTCAAAGAAGGATATCCAGTTTGCCCTGGCGAAAAGGTCCACCACCTTAGGG
This sequence comes from Pinus taeda, assembly GCA_000404065.3. NCBI lineage: Eukaryota > Viridiplantae > Streptophyta > Pinopsida > Pinales > Pinaceae > Pinus > Pinus taeda. The sequence continues at coordinate 148,787 of APFE031629285.1, forward strand.
TGCTCATGCAATTTGCTAGAGTCTGAGGGTTATTTCATTATGCATCCTCCTGCCATGGTGTTGAGTGCTCTTTTTATGCTTTAACTAGAAAAGAAAATGCTCAGGTGGGAAAAAAACAGTCAATCACTGAAACAAAGGATAGTTGAATTTGTTTTTCTTAACCGAAGAAGGAATTTCCTGAGTGCTTCTTTAGAATATCAAATGGAAATAATTCTCCTATTTTAAATTGCTGCCACCCTGAATTTGACTTCCTATTTTTGAAAAGAAAGAATTTTTTCTACAAAACAGAGGATAAGGACACAAGTTTTTTTCTCAACACGTAGATAGATATGCACATTCATTTTTCACACACACAGGCTGGCCTTTACTACTACATGCATCTTTCTGATAGGAGAATTTGAAAAAGCATAGGGATATTTCAGATGTAGAGAGAAAAAGCAATTGTGTAGACTCAAGGAAATATGGAGGCAGACTTTCACTTTTTCAATGCACAAGCAGAATTTCACTTTCTTTTTCAGTCTAATGTTGTGTTCAATTTACCACCTTACTCAAACAAATCATGCACAGAGAAGTTTTCCCGAGCCTACCTCATTTTGAGCTTGAATTTCAATGAAAATCTTGAGTTTTCTTTGTGCAGAGCTGTTCTTTGCTTTTCTTATAGAACCCTTCCTGTAGAAATCTCCCAGCTCTTGTAGAATTAAACTGTGCTTCTGGTAGAGCTCGATAGGTAAGAGAGTTTCAAAAAGAGGTAGGAAACTGGCAGAGGATGATTGGTTATCCGTTCCTGAAAGCAGTAGATGCATACTCCAGTCGTGAACTTCATGAGTGCAGAATGAACAAAGGGTGGTGAAGTTTCAACTGAGTTGTCTTTTAACTACGGGCATGATTCACGGTGAGGAGATGAGGTGGCCAGACCAGACTGTTGATCCTATGTCATAGCCATAAATGTTTCTACATGCCGTCTAACTGCCATCACCTCCCTCTCTCTCATTATCTACCACCACCACTACCAATCCAAAGATTTCTTCCTAAATGGACATTCCACACGTGTTGGCTGCATATCTAATCGACAATTTTGAATTTAACGGGGCTCGTTTAGATTCCATGAGGATGTGTAGCTAGCCGATCAATTTGAACCATTCCCATAGTCATGCAAGCTTGAAATATGATTTATGCAATTGAAGAATAGGTTTAGGCACTTACCTGCATAGTCGCAACTGTGTTATGCATATTTCGGATTTTGGCACCCATTTCTTCATTGTTGTTGCTGCTTGCGCACTACATGCTTGGCCTCAAGCTGTTTCTGATGTTCACAAATTAAAATAGGGCTCCATGCAGATTTCATATGCCATAATTTGTTGTCCCTGTCTCTGGAATATGTCTCTCAGAGGGATCAACTGCTATAGGAATCCTGTAGGGTTTCCTGTAGCTGCTTCTCCTCCTAGAACGCAAGCTAGAATGAGCAGGGCTACAACTGCTGATGAGAGTCTCGGGTGATAAGGAGTCTAGATGGAGGGTATCAGGTATGATGAGTAAAAAAATGCTGCTTTGATTTGTCATTAAAATTTGTTGCTGGTAGCATGAAGGAAACAGGATTTCTGTGTGACTGTGCAGGGACATAAAAATGAGTGCCATGGAAGTGTAAAGAGATGGAGAAAGGGAAACATATGACAATGGATGGAAGCAGGGAGGTTTATAGGCCTCATAGAAATATTCCAAACCTTCAAGTCCTCTTCTGAGATCAATTTTGGCTTTTCTATAGATTCTACAGGATCCTCCTGTAGATGATACAAAATTTCCTGTAGAAGGTGAGATCTTAGCCCAAATGAGACCAAGTCTTAGGAAAGGTTAATGGTCATGGAGGAATGGATTATGAGGGATGCCTGTAGCCTGGTCAAGATTTCTATCTTTGTCTTGTGCGATCCTCCCAAATCCTGTAATGACATTCCTGCAACCTGCAATTTATTCAAAATAAATTAGCTTCCTTTTTTTCTCTCTCTCTCTCTCTCTCTTTTTTTTAATTTGAGACAGCTGGGGTGCGTCCAAGAGGTTTTCACCCTTATTGTCTACCCTGGGTGCCTCCAAGAGGTTTTCACCCAAGGAGTGGAGACAGGGGCCTGCTCCACTACCAGCACTAATTTACCCAAAGTTTCAATGAACTCCTGCCTAGAAAGGGGCTTCCTATAGATTTTCAATCGATGCCCATTGACAAGCATGGGGATGGCTTCTTCATGAATGGTCCTGATAAGAACTGAACCATTGTCATTGCATTTCTCCACTATGTATGGTCCTAACCATTTCGTCCTCAGCTTTCCTTTTAAATCCTTGTATCTTGAATCATATAACAGTGCCCAATCTCCTAGCTAAAATTTCTTTTCTTTGAGGCGTCGGTCATGCCATATCTTTCTTTGAAGTTGGAATACCTCTGAGTGGAGAAGGGCTTGCATTCTCTGTTCATCTAATCCATTCAACTGAAGTAATCTTTCCTGTTGTGCATGCCTAAGATCTAGGTCTAGCTAAGCTGCCAACCTCAATGTGCTATATTCAAATTCGAAGGACAACAAAGCCTTCTTCCCATAGACCAGCTCATAGGGTATGAAGCCTGTTGTAGTTTTCCAAGTAGTGTTATAGGCCCAGGTAGCCTCAACTAAGTGATCTACCAAATATTTTCTGTTGCTGCTCACCACTTTAGTCAAAATCTCTTCCAAAGCTCTGTTAGTGATTTCTACCTATCCATTTGCTTACGGATGATAAGGGGTGGAAGTTATGTGCTTAATCTTGTGATGAGTGAGTAGGTCTTCAATCAGGTTAGAGGTAAGCTGACTTCTTTGATCTGTGACCAATTCTCTTGGGTAGCCAAACTTGTAGAAGATATTTTCCTTCAAAAACTCAGCTATGTTTTCTTCGTTGCTGCCTTGCTTGCCTTTGTTTCTGCCCACTTTGTCAGGTAGTCTGTGCACATAGTGATGTAAGACTTTTGTTTTGAAGGAGGGTTGATAGGACCCACAAATTCCATGCCCCACTTCTCAAATGGCTCGAATTTCACTTGAGGTTGTAGGGGAATCTCATCCCTTGGAGTTGGTTTCCCCATCCTTTGACATTGGTCACATTGGCTGATGTATCTCCTGACATCTTGATGAAGAGTGGGCCAATAGTACCCTGCTTATAGAATTTTGAAGGAAGTTATTTTTGCTACAAAGTGGCCTCCACAGGGCCCATCATGACAGGTTAGGAGGATGTGAAAAACTTCCTTCTCCCTGACACAATGGCTCAAAATCTGATCCAGGCCAAGTTTAAACAGGTTGCCCCCAATCCAAGTGAATGGGGTGCTTTTCCTCACGATATTGCTCTTCTCTTTTGAGGATAGGTGTGGTGGAAACTATGATGAAACCAAGTAATTTGCTATATCAATAAACCATGGAGAGAGTACTGAAATAGCAAACAGGTGTTCATCTGGCATTTGATCACCCACCATCCCATCTTCACCTACATGCAAATCTAGTCTAGATAGAAAATCAGCAACAACATTTTCCTTACCTGTCTTATCAACAATGGTCAAATCAAATTGCTGCAATAAAAGTAACCATCTAATGATACGACCATTTACATGAGGTTTATTCATCAAATACCTAATTGCAACATGATCAGTGTGTATAAATGTTTGACAACCAGTGATGTAGTGCTTGAACTTGTTTAGGGAATGGACTACAACTAGGAGCTCTTTCTCAGTTACAATATAGTTTAACTCTGCCTTGGACAGGTTTTTACTGACAAAATATATGGCATATGGTAACTTCTCTTCAACTTGTCCTAAGGCTACTCATATCGCTTTGTTCAAGGCATATGTGTGAATGCAGAAAGGTAGGGCCCAGTTTGGACCTCTCAAGATTGGGGCAGTTACCAGCTTATCTTTCAACGCATCCAAAGCCTCTTAACAGTTGTCAGTCCATATAAACTCAACATCTTTCCCCGAAAGACCAAACAATGGAGAAGCTAGCTCACTGAAATCTTCAATGAGTCTTCTATAATATCTTGCTAAGCCTAGAAAACTCCGAACATCTCTTGAATTTTGAGGAGGTGGGACCCTTTGGATGATAGTAATCTTGTTGGGATCCACCTGTAATCCTTGCTGAGAAATTGTATGACCTAGCATGGTCCATTCAATCATTAGGAATTCACATTTTTCAGGACTGAGGGACAGGTTCATCTCAATACACTTCGCTAAAACTTTTCTCAGGTTAGTCAATGCTTCTTGGAAGTTGGACCCATAAGGAGTAAAGTCATCCATGTATATTTCCACCGAATCATGAACTAGCTCAGCAAATATGCTCAGTACTGCTCTCTAAAAAGTGGTCGGAGCATTGCATAACCTGAAGGGAAGGACCCAGTAGGCAAAGGTACCCCATGGACAAGTGAAAGTGGTCTTATCTTGGTCTTCTGGGCTGATTTGGATCTGATTATACCTGCTAAACCCATCTAGGAAGGAAAATAACTTCTTCCCTGCCAGGCCATCTAACACTTGATCTATGAAAGGCAAAGGGAAATGGTCCTTATTGGTAGCTTTGTTAAGTTCTCGATAATCTACATAGATTCTCCACTTCCCATTTTTCTTGGGCACAAGCACCAAAGGAGAAACCCATTTGCTATCAAAGATGGGGTAGATGAATCCTGCATCCAACAACTTTTTCAGTTCTTCTTTGACAATGTCCTTAAGGGCTGGATTCATTCTCCTCTAAGGCTGCATGACCAGTTTACAATCCTCTTTAATGCAAATGTGATGGGTACAAACTGAAGGGTGGACTCCTTTAATCTCCTTATAGCTCCAAGCAAAAGCATCCAAATGGTTGTTCAATAAGCTACACAACTCCTTCTCTTGAGAGGGGGATAGGGATGAGTTGATATTTAAGGTTCATTCAAGGCCAAATTCCAAATTATGAACTTGGAGAGAGGCTGGATTAGCCACACAAAGATCCACTAAAGCACTACCTTGGGTGTCTTCTACCAACTCTTCTAAGGGTAGAACACTGGGAGGTGGATTTTCAATCAAATTCTCAATAAGGTCATCCTTGGTTTGAGGATCTCCCTTGGTGGCTTCCGCTGTGCACAATGGTGTAGAGTAGATCTCATCCTCATTTTCCTCTTCCAACCAAAGAGGTAAGTCATGTTCTAGCATAGGTTGGGTAGGAGGATATAGGACTAGCTGTTTGGACATAGGCCCATTCTTAATGGTCATGCTTCCAGCTCGACAACTGATGTAAGCATCTGCAGTAGCTAACCAAGGCCTTTGCAAGATGAGGGGATACCCAATGAGTTTTGCCTTTGGATGAACAACCAAGAAGTTTTCAGGGTACTCCCAAGAATCATGGAGACCATGACATCTTCCACAATCCCCACAAGGGTCATGGTGGAGCGGTCTGTTAACTGCAGTACTATCGAGGTCTTTCTTAGGGAACTCTAAAGATTGAGCTTAAGCATAGTGTCCCTGGCCACCACATTAATGGTAGCCCCTAGATCAATCAGGGTGTGGGGGATTATGGTGCCATTGATGTGGACATCGACTACAGGACTCCCAAGGTCCAGATTAGACAAATTACTTGTCCCAACATCAGGTCGGACAATTGTCCTATGATATTGATAGTTGGGGCATCTCTCTTGTGCCTACCTAGGTGCCTGAAACACTTCTCTTTGATCAATTTGTTGTAGATTGGTACATCTTTTATGTCCTCGAGAAGTGGTATTTTTACACATAACTATTTAAGTTATCCTAGAAGTTCAGTCTCTTCTAGGTTTCGTTACACGGTTATAGTTAGTCTCTCAGGAAAGGGTGGAATGGCTTTCAGTTCACTTTCCTATTTCTCTTCTTCATCCTCCTTAGGAGGAGATTTGCATTGGGGCCTCCGCCCTTGATGAGGTGCATTCCACTGAGGTTGTGGCTAAACATGAGAATGAAACGAATGAGTAGTAGGTCGAGTATGGTATTGAGATGGATATAACCAAGGAGGAGGTGTGGACCAGGAAGGATGAGCAGGGGGACCCCAGGAAGGTATGTGAGTGGATTGGATGGGGTTGTAATAAGTTTTGGATGTCCCTTACATTCCCTACTCGTATGCTCTGGGTCCATGTGGCCTCCTTTGGTTCATGAAGTAGAGTGGTTCAGTGGCTCCTTCAACCCCTTGGTACATAGCTTTAAATCCAGGTAAGGTTGGACACTAGTTTGTAGGGTAGTCTGCATCACAAATGGAACATACCTCTGTGGAGTGTAATGGACACTTGCTCCTAGGATGCTTCCTTGTGCATCTAGGAAAAAAGATGGCTAAAGCCCTCTCAGCTTCCTGTTGCTTCTATTAGATTCATAAGGTATTCATTTGCATGGAAATGATCTGTCTCACCTCACTTTTAAGGTCTTCCATCTGATTTGAAAACTCATGTTTGGAGAAGGTCGCACTGGTTGAAAGTTGAATCCCCTTACCTCTTTTTCAGGCTACCCTAGAATGGTTTCTAAACATAGTCTTTATGTCATCATAATGTAGCTGGTAGATGTCTCCCCCAGCCAGCAAATGGAGGGTATCAAGAATATCTTCAGGGACTCCTTGGAGCAAAACTAGCTTCAGAGATTCAGGGTCAAGTGTGCACCTGGCCCTTTTATAACTGAGTTGGAACCTTTATTCATAATCTTCTAAAGATTCATCGCTTCCCATGGTCATTCGAAAGATTTTTCCCTTTGTTTCCTTTGACCTACAGTAATCCTGGTATTTGTTGTTAAAGGCTTGCTGCATCTGAGCCCAAGTTATGATACTAGTTCTAGGTAACCCCATGAACCAGCGTAGTGCTGCACCCTTGAGGGTAGAGGGAAAGAGTGTCAAATTTTGCTCGTCTTTTGCATAGTCATAATTTCGACAAAGGACAACAAACTCAAAAAAGAAGGTATTAGGGTCTTCAATGGTCAATCCATGGAAGTGAGGTAAGGTTGAGGGACTTATGTTTTTCATTTTTGTGTCCCCATTGGTCTCTCGAATGGGAAAGGCACCTTCTATTCTCTCCTCATTTCCTATGCTGTTTCTATGTTCAACCATGGTCTCAGGAGGGATGTTTTCTTGCTCTTCTTATATTATAGGATTTTTGTATATCTCTGTGTGGAGTATCAAGGAAGGTATGTTTTGATGGTTATTTTGGTATATTTTCATTAGAACTCAAAAGCCTTTTGCATAGGAAATTTAGATAATGATAAGGATTTATAACGAAACATGAGAAATTAATGAGAAACACTGACAATTGTCATTTCTATGTGCAGGAGGGAGGAAAAACAGAAGGTGGCCATTCTAAAGGCAAAAACAAGGATGAGCTAACTGTTGTCCTTTTGACGGGAGATCGGAAGCAAGCCAGATCAAAATGGATCAACCCAAGAAAGGACGCGGAGATACCAGCACGAAGCACAAAAGGAAAGAAGTGATGCAGTATTAATGATTCTGCAAATCCCTCGGGATCTTAGATCCTGAGGGATCGCTATTTTATCTATTTTCTATATCTAGATGTCTCCGCCATCTTCCTTATAAAAGGGATAGCACTGTTGGCTATGGGGGGGATCTTTATGTAATTTCTCTTAAGGAAGATCAGGACTATGATCTTTATGTTCTGTTGAAGACTTGAGTTCCTGTAATTTTATTGCATGCTTTAATGCATACTTGTTCACTCTTTTATCTTTGAGCCTGGATCTATCTTAAGCGGTGTACCTCTGGAGGCTAAGGGCCCGGCCCTGGAGGACACTTGCTCTTGTACCATTACGCGTGGTTTCCGTGTGGTTTGTTCATAAACGTAATCTGGTAATCTGTTGTGTTTTAAGAATATTCTATTACATGCTCTGTTATGATTAGCTCGTCTCGTGTTCCTGAACTTTATATTGATGCTGTGTCATTTTACCAATTCTTTAAGTATTGATTAATCTCTACAGGACACTGTCACTTTGTTACAAAATTCATCACGATTGTGTTTAGCATTATAACAAGTTATCTTGAAAGGTCTGTTTCACATGATTATTGAATGGTACTATTCTTCATCGAGAGATGCAATCGTATGAGTTTATTCAGATTAATAACAAAAGCAGATTGAGTATGTTGTGTTTCTAAGGTTTTGATCGATAGTGATGTTCCATCATATGTGTAATTCTTTTAAGGCTGAAGGATTGATGTTTTGATTGGAGTGATTAAATAGAATTACAACTTGAGGAACTTGGTTATTGCTTATTTCGACTGATGTTCCATTTACTTGCTATTCCATTTATTTGTTGTTCCATTTCAATTGTTGTTCCATTTCCAGATTGCTAATTTGTTGTTTCTTAAGGAAAGTCTCAGGCTGTAGTGAGCCAGCATCTGCTACTTGGCTCCCAGAGCTCTGATCTGCTCCCATTAGCTATGAAAGGGATGTGTTATTGCTACCAAGCCCTTGGCTGATGTGCTGTTCTATTTCATTTCTATTGCCTTTACTTGTTGTTTCATTTCTATTCATTAAGAAAGGTCTCAGGCTGTAGTGGGCCCAGCATCTGCTATTTGGCTCCTAGACCTCTGGTCTGTTCTCATCAGTTATGGAAAGGATGGGTAATTGCTACCGAACCTTTGGCTGATGTAATACTTGGTGTGATTTGGTCTTTCAAAGTAGTTTAGTTTTAGACTCGCATTAATTTACTTTTGTAGCTTTTAAAATAGCTGTACTACAAGCATTAATCTGGCAAGTGCTAAGCCTCAGACTGAGACACTCTTTGAAATAACCAGACGTTCCCGGATTGACATATTAATGTGAGGTAACTAGAGGTGAAAGAGACCCTTGTTATAGCTCTACATTTTGGCGCCGTTGCCAGGGAAGGAGTGTAGCCATTTGTCTTTTTCAGAGTAGTGTACGAACCTGCTAGGGAAGAATTGGATTTTGAAAATGGAAGGTAAGAACCTACGTGCGGAGCATGTAAAAGCCTTGCTCCTTTTCCAGCTTTCCTGCATATTTTCTGCTATCTGCTTAAAACTTAGTAGTTAAATTGAGTGCATGACTAGGCAGAAAAAGCCGGAGAGAAATCCTAAACCATTATTAAAACCAGAAAAAGCTAAGGGACCAGTGACCCTTGGTCAATCAACATACATAAACGAAATCTATAAGAAATCTGAATCTCAGCCTTCAGTAGGACCCAGGAAACTTACTTCCAAACAGCCTACTAGTTCCCTTCAGGCCTCAGGCTCACCATTTGAAGCCTTTGCTGAGGTGAATAGTCAGAATGACGAACAAGACTTTCAAGAAATTGAAAATTCTATTCCAGAACGACTGCAGGAAGGGAATCTCAGTAATCTTTGTGAAGGAGAAGGGGAAACAGGGGAAACTGGGGAGCCAAGATCTCCTCCTAGGATAACTCAGCCATTGGATAGCCCAGAAAAGGGGAGCGCGGTAAAAATTATTATTGAATACACCCTATTCCCTCAGACAGAAATTCCAGATAGAGGAAGTGCTATTAAAATTGTTCTTGTTGAAAAATTCCTCATCAACCTAGGAATACCCTCTTAGATATTCCAGAAGGTTATTGGCATATATTTGACCTAATGGCTCAAAATACGCCAAACACCCAGACCTCTACATTACAATACCCCATAGTGGATTCCCCAGCAAATGCTCCTATGAAAGCAATCCCCCTTCAACACATTCCTACATTTCACGGACTTACATCAGAGGACCTCGATGCATTCTTATTCGAATTTGATGTGCTATGCAGGGGATATGATTACACCACTGACCCCCAGAAACTAAAATTGTTCCCCTCCACTTTGAAAGGGGCATCTTTAACATGGTTTATGGAATTAGGTGGTGGAGTTATAAATAACTGGGAACAAATGAAAGAATCTTTCCTAAAAAAATATTAAGATTATTGTAGGTTTAGAGAACTAAAAGATGAAATATTTCAGATGATAGCTAGACCAAATGAAACATTAGAAGAATACGTGGAACGTTTCCAGTATAATCTACAAAGATCCCCTTATGCATCGTTGCCTTTGCCTGATAACGTGTTGAAAATAACATTAATAAGCGGCATGAAAGAATAGTGGATTGAAACATTAAACATTATGGGGAAAGGGGATATTTATCAAGAAAGTTTTGCTGACATAATTGATCTATGTATCAGGAGTTCGAGAGGTAGTACATGAATCAAACCAGCAGAACATTATCGATTTGCACGAGAAAAAAAAAAATCATCAGAAGGAGTAACACGTGTGGAAACTGGAAATTTATTTGAAAATTTAAAACTGATATACTAGGAACACTGACTACACAATTGGATGTTTTGCAGGCTAAGCAGAAACAAATGGAGGCAGAACAGAATTTGGCAATCTTCTGCCCCAGGTGCAGGAAGAAGCATAGCCATAAGGAATACCCACTAGATACAGTTCAGACATGCGCCATTTGCACAAGGGATCACTCTACAGAAAGTTGTCCCTCATTACCTGGATTGAAAGCGGTATATAAGGAAGCAGAAGAAGAACGACAATATATCTACTCAACCAGCATCGGCAGTGACAGCCACGGCAAACTGGTATGTTTTCAGACCCAACCTCTTCTTTTCAGTATCCACAGTATAATACTCAATAGTATAATACATGGCAAAGTCAGTTTCAACCCCCATTTCCAAATTGGTCATCACAGTCGTATCCTTCTGCAAACCTGTGGCTAAATCAGACAAGCCAATCTGGCTGGTCGAATCCTCCTTATCCCCCACCATACTGGAAAAACCACCCATACCCACCACAATGGACTCCCCCCACTTCACAAAGCTCAGCCTGGCAGTCTAACTGGCAGAGACCAACACAGCAACTAGTAGGAAATATTCCTTTCCCTCAACCTACACTACCAGCTTTACAGCAAAACCCCCAATCTAATCTCAGACCCCAACTCCCAGCCCAGCCCAATCCCAATCCAAATAACAGACCGGTCCAAGCACCCCAAATTTTAGAAACACTAGAAGAAGGACCCGATCTGAGGATGTGCAATGATCTGCAACTAAGATCTGGGCGTATTATTCAAACTGAGGGAAATAAAACAGCTCAGATTGAAGACCAATTACCTGGAGAACATCTTTCACAAGAAGAGGATGTAAATAGACAACAAATTCAGAATCAAGCAACTACATCCTCTCCCCCATTCCCAAAATGTTTAGTCATACCTCGACCTATACAACAACCTAATTTCGACATTCTAGGAGAATTACAAAATTTGTACATAAAAATTCCATTCCTTCAGGCCATCCAAGACATCCCGATATACACTAAAACTATTAAGGAATTGTGCATAAAAAGACCGAAAAGAAATGTAATAGATAATCGAAGAGTTCAAGTATTCGGTACTTTATTTGACCTATTATCAGGAAAGGAAACACCTATTAAGTATTAAGACCCAGGAAACCCAATAGTAACTGTTCAAATTTATGGCCAAACCTTAACCAATGCCTTGGTTGATCTTGGAGCTGCAATCAACATATTGACAACTACCACTTGCCAAAAGTTAGGTATTACATCTGCAAAACCCACTTCAACTTTGCTGAAATTGGCTGATCGATCTGTGGTTAGGTCAGAAGGCATACTGCATGATGTCATGGTCTCGGTTGATTCCTGGGAATACCCAACTGATTTTCTGATAATAAATCCTAAAACCCGACTAGATGGACATCCATTGATCTTAGGAAGACCTTGAATCACTACCGCTGATGCCTATATCGGCTGTCGGCAAGGAAACATGATCATAACCAAGGGGGTGGATATAAAAAATTTAGTACTATATCCCCCAGCGCAGCCAAGAATCACAATAGTTAAAACTAATAGGCACCCTGTATCATATCTTACTGACAACATTAGATATCCATTAACTATACAAGAAGCGCTAGAGTTCGAAGAACAAACAAAAGATGATGCCATCAGTAACTTTATTAGTCAAACTGAACTCACATCTCATACCCAATGTCATATGATAAAAGCAACATTTGATAACGAAGTGGAGGAGGAACCTATGAAAGATGTGCATGACCATACAATCCCTGTCACTTCAGTTGCACATAGTAAAATTGTGGAAGTCGAACCTAGGAAGACCTTAAACATTAATGCCGACCTTACACCTGAGCAAGAAACAAAACTCATTCATATTTTAACAAAATATAAAGATGCATTTGCATGGGACTACCCTGATATGAAAGGAATTGATCCTCAATTGTGTACACACCACATATACATAGAAAATGATGCAAAACCTGTTAGACAGCCTCAGAGAAGACTAAACCCTCATCTAAAAGAAGTAGTAAAAGCTGAGCTCCAAAAAATTTTAGATGTTAACTTCATCTACCCTATCTCTGATAGTAAATGGGTCTCCCTGCTTGTGGTGGTACCGAAAAAGAATGGGAAGTGGAGAATCTGCGTGGACTACAGAGAACTAAATAAGGCAACGCAGAAAGATCACTTTCCTCTCCCATTCATCGATCAAGTATTGGACACTTTGGCAGGCAAGAAATTCTTTTCTTTTCTTGACAGCTTCAGTGGGTATAGCAAAATACAGATTGCCCCTAAAGATTAGGACAAAACTACTTTTACTTGTCCTTGGGGAACATTTGCCTACCGAGTTTTACCTTTTGGTTTATGTAATGCCCCTACCACATTCCAAAGGGCTATCCTTAGCATATTTTCAAATCTAATAAATGAAGGTCTGGAAGTATATATGGATGACTTTACTCCATACGGAGAGGAGTTTGATCCAGCATTGGAAACACTAGAAAAAGTCCTGCATCGTTGTATAGCTACCAGGCTTTGTCTAAGCCATGAAAAATGCTACATGATGATGGCAGAAGGACTTATTCTAGGACACTATATTTCAGCAGCTGGCATCCAGGTAGACCCAACCAAAATCAAAATACTTTTGCTTATTCCTATTCCTACTACTCAAATAGAGGTACATAGCTTTCTTGGATTCTCTGGTTATTACAGAAGATTTATAGAACATTATTCACGTATTGCTGCACCATTGTATGCACTAACTGGTAATATTGATTTCCTTTGGACATAGAAATGTGAATGTGCTTTCAATGACCTGAAAAAGCTCGTATCTACAGCCCCAATTCTTCGGGGACCAAATTGGGATTTGCCATTCCAGATATCATCCAATGCCTCAGATACAGCCATTGGAGCGGTCCTTGGCCAGGAGGAGGATAGAAAACCATATGCAATTTATTACATTAACAAAAATCTATCCCCTGCTGAATTAAATTATACTGTCACTGAAAAGGAATTTCTAGTTGTTATACATGCTATCAATAAATTCAGACATTACATCACTAGATATCCCGTTATCTTGTACACAAATCATTCTGCTATAAAATATTTAGCAAATAAGCCTGTCACAAATGGCAGAATAACCAGATGGTTGATTTTATTGCAGGAGTTTGACATTACAATCAAGGATCGACCTGGCAAAGAAAACCCGGTAGCTGATTTCCTCTCAAGAATGCCAAAACTAGTCGATGCAGCAGCAGTTGAAGATCAGTTTCCAGATGAGCATCTCTTTGCTTTTGCTGTTCAAACACCCTGGTATGCTGATGTCGCCAATTACCTAGAAGTAGGTAAGTTACCAAAACATCTAACCCCTAATGAGCAGAAACATATTGTCCAGCGAAGTACCAGATTTTCCTAGATTGGGGGCTATTTGTTTCACACAGGGGCAGACATGCAAATAAGGAGATGCGTTCGATAAGATGAAATTTTTGATATATTGAAAGCATGCCATGACCAACCATGTGGTGGAAATTTTGCTGATCGTAGGAATGCACATAAAGTATTACATACAGGGTATTATTGGCCCACAATTTTTAAAGATGCAAAGAAATTTGTCCAAGCATGTGATAGTTGCCAGAGGGTGGGACACCCTAGTCACTCAGATGAGATGCCTTTGAAACCAAAGTTAGTCATCAAACCATTTGAACGATGGGCCCTTGATTTCGTGGGACCAATCAACCCACCATCAAACCAGAAAACATACATTCTAGTGACAACAGAATATGTCACCAAGTGGGTTGAAGCAGAAGCCTTGCCCAGAGCTACAGAAGAAACTATTATACAGTTCCTACTCCATCTATTTGTGCGCTATGGCCTCCGTAGAGA
>APFE031629315.1:0-14018 GCA_000404065.3 Pinus taeda
ATTGTTTAGTTTCCTTTGATAATTTGTTAAATATTTTAATGGTGTATATAGCTTTTAGTATGATAATTATGATAATTATAATATTTAATGGTATATATAGTTTCTATTTTAATTATAAAATGGAATAGAAGCTTTAATTTGAATTGGTTGATCTATAACGCAGGAAAATATTAAATTATTACGAAGAGGAGGGAAGGAAAAACTACATTTTATATAAGTTTTGATGAATGGCCTCAAAAGTTCTAATCAATGACTTGTGACTTTGAGACTTTTTACAATATGACTCCATCTATATATATCCTTGAAATTCATTATTGTGGTTGTACTTTCGTACTTGAAATTTAAAGTTTGTTGAGGTGATTTTGTTAAAATTAAAAAATTGAATGTGTAATCGTTTTAATTTTGATGACATTGTATTAATGTGGGAATTATATTATTAAAATGATAGTAATGTTAGCTTTGATTATGACTTTGAGACTTTTTACAATATGACTCCATCTATATATATCCTTGAAATTCATTATTGTGGTTGTACTTTCGTACTTGAAATTTAAAGTTTGTTGAGGTGATTTTGTTAAAATTAAAAAATTGAATGTGTAATCGTTTTAATTTTGATGACATTGTATTAATGTGGGAATTATATTATTAAAATGATAGTAATGTTAGCTTTGATCTAAGTAATTAAGATGTTGAAATTTATTATTTTCAATAAACATATTTATTATATTAACAAATTGAAATTATATAATAGGTATATTTTTAATTAATAAAATAAAATAAGTTCGTGTTAATTATGACTATATAAATAAAACAAAATAAATTTATGTCAATTATGATTATATATGAAATCATATTTATTTTTAATTTATAAAATAAAATAAGTTTGTGTTAATTATGATTATATATAAAATTATCTTTATAATGTTTAATATGGGATGAAATGTGATGAAATTCGATTTTAGAAATGACAATGTGACAAATGTGTATTTTTAATTAATAAAGTAAAATTAATGAAAAATATTAAAAATAAATTGTAAATATTAAATAATTTAATATGATGCTTATATATTAAAAATGTATTATTAATTTTTTTTGTTTGAGGGATATTTTATGAGAAAATCTAAGGAATGTTTCTTTTGATTTGTTAGTTGTAAATTAGAATAAATTTCATGTATATTTGAATAAACAACTTCTACTTGTATGAATTATCTATTTAAAAATGAGAATAAAAACTGGAACATTAATTAAAATATAATGTGCAAAATAACATATTCTTAATTTTAAATGTTTGAAAATGAATATTGAATTGAATTGAATTTTGTTTAGATTTTGATCGTGTCGATAATTTTTAGATCACATCTCGTAAGATTCTTTTCCAAATTTAATCATTTGTGACAGTGAACTATAAATATGGAAGGCTTTGAAAATTTGATTTAGACACCGTTGAGCATTGTGTTCAACTAGAAATATTATAAAGTTGAATATTTTGTTGGAAATTGACCATATAGAAACCCAAACTCCACTACAAGTAAATTGTTTGAAAGACAAGATAGAATAAATAGAATTAACCTTTAAAATTGATAACTAGAAATATTATAAAGTTGAATATTATGTTGGAAATTAACCATATAGAAACCCAACTCCACTCCAAGTAAATTGTATTGTTTGAAAGACAAGATAGAATAAATAGAATTAACTTTTAAAATTGTTAGTTACAATTTAGAAAGAGATTTAAAAAAAAATGTCACATGTTTCTTTTATACGCATTTTTGTGTCAAGTGATAATTAGTCGTTATAGTACTCAAAATGATATTGAAAACTCCAAGAGTTCCAATGTTTTCCATTGTTATTAAAAACAAAAACTTCAAATTTTGAAAGCAATATATGTTGAATAATATACATTAATGTTTTTTTTATTAGTAAAATTAAATGCTTGGTAAGATCTTCTATTTTCTATTTATGAAATACAAGTTTACACCACATAGATGAGATAGGTGGCCTCAACTTGCCCAATGGGAAACCAATTCTGTTGGCCACCTATCCGCGTTATATGCCATCCAAAAATCATATAGTTTAAGGTGATCTACCCAAGCTATATATACATCTATATCATGATAAGAGTAAGTTTCTGTCTATCATAAGCATACATTAATAAAAGTAAATGCTATCCACTAAAAACTAAAAACAGTCAGGAACCTGACTATTCCTTTTGATCCTCTGAGGTTGAGTCAACTAGGGCCGAGTCTTCAATTGAGTTTCTTGGTGCATCTGCCAACTCGATAATACAAGGGATATGCCTTTGAATACGATCTAGGTGGATGTCCTGCTTGCACAACTAAAAGTGTATGGTTTGTAGGTCCTTGTAGTTTGGCATGTCTTGGAGGGTCATTGCCATCCGCATTGATAGCTGCTCCATGGCCTTCCCCATCAAGCTCTTCATGAGCCAATATAAGTATAGAGTTTGCTTAAATTGAGTTAGTCTTCCCCTCGTATTTTCGCGGTCCAAGATTACCTCTCGCCAGGCCTCCATTTCCTCTTCTGAGTCTACCTTCTCTTTTATCTGTTCCTCCCAATCTTCTAAGATCTTCTGGATGCCTGCATCTGTCCCTACCTTATACGCTTTCGCCACTTCATTGATAAGCCTTTCTGCTAGCTTTCTTCCACATCTAGTTTTTGAGGTGCCTGGGTCAGCTACCTGAGGCTCCTGCCTTCCCCTTCTGCCTCGTCCTCATCCTGGGCTAGTCTAGCCATGTCTCTTGTTGTGCACACTTGTTCACAAAACATTCTGGTTAGCGTACATATTATATTTTCCAACCTTTCCACCGTTTTGTCGCTTCCCCTCTCCTTGCATTTCCTACCACCCTTGTCTCTGCCCCGATGCCCCTCTGCTCACTGCTTTACTGCCTCTTCTTTGCCTGAAGTAACATTGCCACTCCCCTGCCATGTAATAACCTCTCTGCCAGAAATAACATCGCCACTCCCTTGCGATGTAATAGCCTCTCTGTCTTTTTGGTATTTGCTTCTCTCTGCTCTGTTCCCTGGGTTAGAGTCCTGGTGCTCAATTTGCATGACACTTACATCCTTAACCTCCCGCCCCTCGAACCATATAATTACTACGCTCAATTTCTTTCCCTTCTCTCTCCCCTCTGGCTAGTGCGCCTTTCGCTCTTCTATGCCACTCGCAATTGCCCTGCCTCTCACTTACTTATCTCCATGATCTCCTTTCTCATTGTAAGTTTGTTTGATTAACTTAATGACATGTGCTTCCTCATATTCCCGTCGCTGATGGTTCCTTGTGCTACCAATTACAGGTTCGACCTTAGTCCCCTTCCCTCCCTGCATGTCCAATTCTCTCCCTCCTTTATCCCTACCCTCTTCTCTGGTCGAACTTCTCATTCCCCTTCCATATAAACACACAAGCATCATTTCAATTAACAAATATAGCCAGATAACATACTCGGTGCCGCTTCGAAGGTGTCGTTGTAGGTTTTTGAGTTGTGCTTCCTCATCAGTCCTTCGTCTCTCCTTCGCAGCAATACTCTCCCCATCACCCTTCATTCTTTCACGCTCCCCATTCTTCCTTCTCTGTCCCATCCATCCTCCTGTCATGACTTCCCGCCTCCATCACTACCTTGGCACTGGCTGCCACTTCTCCCTTCCACTCTTTACATCGTCATGCGGGTAGCCACCGCACCCATTTCCATGAGCGTGTGGGCTATACCCGTCCTTGTGCTTTCCTGACAGCCATATTTGGCCCACTTCCTCGTCAGTCCTCCGTCTCTCTTTCGCAACAATACTCTCCCCATCACCCTTCATTCCTTCACACTGCCCCTTCTTCCTTCTCTGCCCCATCCATCCTCCTGTCCTGTCCTTCCCACCTCCATCACTACCCTGGCACTGGCTGCCACTTCTCCCTTCCACTTTTTACATCGTCATACGGGAAGCCACCGCACCCATCGCCATGAGCGTGTGGGCTTTACCCGTCCTTGTGTTTTCTTGATAGCTATATCTGGCTGACTTCCTAGGGCAGCCACCCCGATCGGGGGTAAACAAATAATTTTAACAATACATTAATTATTTGATTTTTAAACTCTATACAAAAATTACCTTATGGATTATTGAATTTTATTCATAAATGAAACAATATATTTAAGTAGAAAATATCACATGTATAGAGAAATTTATTTTATTTTTCATATTTTATTTTATTAGTTTCTCTTACAAAGATTTGTTTGTAAAGTTGAAATTTTGCTCATGTTGGCCAGCGAAAATAATTTAAAAAAATCTAAAAATAAAGAAGTTAAATAACTCATAAAAAAATTTGAAAGTGCAGAAATTGGATCCCTGTCAGCTCAATGTTAGAACCATATTTAAGATGGATTTATGTTGTTTTATCTAGATTTATGGTTGGTACATATTGTTCATTAAAATAGTTCTTTAATATTTATTTATTTATCAGGTTTGTTACATTACTGTTTATTAAAGTCGTTTTTTAATATATTTATTTATCTAGATTTATGAGGTATATTTCGTTGAAGTTAGCTATGTTTGGTACATTGTTGTTAATTAAAGGCTTTTTTTGGTTTTTGTTTTTTTGTATATGTATGTTTGGAGCTGTTTTTATGATGAATATATGCTGGTTTATCTAGATCTATGGCTGGTACATATTGTTCATTAAAGTAATTCTTTAATATTTATTTATTTACCTGGTTTGGTACATTATTGTTTATTAAAGTTGTTTTCTAATATATTTATTTATCTAGGTTTTTGGCATATCTTTCATTAAAGTTGTTCTTTAATATTTATTTATCTATGTTTGGTACATTCTGGTTCAAAGTTGTTCTTTAATATTTTTTTAGTACAATGTTGTTCAAAGTTATTCTTTAATTAATAGTATATATAATTTATCTATGTATTTGTTGTTCTTTAATTATTTTTTTTCTCTGTTGGTACAGATGTACCAAACAACGTTGTTTCATTAAGATTATTCATTAAACTTTTTCTTATATATAAGTCTAGTTTTGGTACATTGTTGTTCATTAAAATTATTTTTTAATATTTATTTATCTAGGTTTGGATGGTTCTATATATTATTCATTAAAGTTGTTCTGTAATATTTATTTAAGTTTATGTTTAAGACATTATTGTTCATTAAAATTGTATTAATATTTATTTACGTAAGTTTATGTTTGGTACATATTGTTCATTAAATGTTATTAATGTCTATTTATCTATGTTTATAGTTGCACATATTGTTAATTAAAATTGTATTTTCATGTGTATTAAAACAAAAAGGATTCTCTTTGCTTCAAGATATTAAACATCTCTACTAATAGGGACATCTCTACTAATAGGGTCAACCATGGAAAGGTGGAAGCTAATTTGCCCCAAAAACTATGCATTGTTGATATGGGGTTGTTAACATATCAACATGCCAAAATAATTTTATTATATTGATTTATGAGATGAATGTGAATTTTTTAATATATTATTAGAATGATTGAAAATAATAATTTTGTTATTTTGGTGGTTTAAGTGGAAGAAAGATACAACTAAAGCCAGAAGGATTATCTTGGGTTGTTTCGAGTTTGCATGGAAAGCAAACTGCTTATGCAATGTGGAAGACCCTTAGAGGCCTATTCGAAAGCAAAAGTGATGCCAAGAAATTGACATTGAAAGATAAGCTCATGAACATTCGAATGTAAAAAAATGAAACCATTGTTCAGTACCTATCCAGATTCACTTAGGTCAGAGATGAACTTGGAGGAGTAGGAGAGACTGTGCCACCATTGAGCTTGTGAGCTTAGCACTCCTTGGTCTTCTGAAGTTCTGACATAGTTATCAGGAAGGGGACAACATGGAAGTTGTGCTGAATGACAATGGATTATTGGAATACACAAAAACTGATATTGCAAAACCATCAACCTCCGATGCACAACAACTGGCTCAGTGGAAGAAAGATACAACTAAAGCCAGGAGGATTATCTTGAGTGAGTCAGAGACCATGTTGTTTCGAGTTTGCATGGAAAGCAAACTGCTTATGCAATGTGGAAGACCCTTAGAGACCTATTCGAAAGCAGCAGTGATGCCAAGAAATTGACATTGAAAGATAAGCTCATGAACATTCGAATGTAGAAAAATGAAACCATTGTTCAGTACCTATCCAGATTCACTCAGGTCAGAGATGAACTTGGAGGAGTAGGAGAGACTGTGCCACCATTGAGCTTGTGAGATTAACACTCCTTGGTCTTCTGAAGTTCTGACATAGCTATCAGGATCCAGTTAATGGAAGAGACAAGCTCCGAAAATGGGAGAGACATTGGTCTGACTTGGTGCAGGAGGAGATTAGAAGAATCACTAGAGATGGAGTCTTAGCAAATTTGATGAGGAAGAACACTGTGCTCTAGTTGGAAAAGGAAAGAATGCTAAAGGAAAAAAGGCCCAAGGTGAGGAAAAATCTGGCCAAAACCATGGCAAGAAGAAAGACCTCAGTCAAATTAAATGATTTCACTGCCATGAGTATAGACAATATGCAACCAAGTGTCCACATAAGAAATCCAACAAGGAACCTGCAACAACAACAGGAGGAGATGCTTTCACATCACAATTCGAGTTGGATTTCATCCTCAGTGCGTGAATGAAAGCACAGTAAGAGCAAGTGAGTGGTGTTGAAAAATGTAACTAGGTTCGGTCTTCATAATGACATGTGGAAATATGATTTTATGTAATTGATGAAAAGAAGAAAAATAAAATTATTATTAATGCTTGTTTCATGGGTTTCATGAGCAAGGAATTTTATTTTTAGTGATGGCTCCCATTGTGAGCCTTTAGGATTTGTCATCTAGTCATACAAGTCAAGGATCATTATTGAAGAAAATTATCTTCAATAAAGAGAAGTTTTCTATCCTCTATATCATCGTCAACATCAAGAAAGAAACAAGAAGGAGCATCCTATCAAGTAAGTATATTTATGTCCACATTTGAATATGTCAAAATGTCTATCTGCAAGGAAAGCAACAAATTTGTTGGGGCTTCAAACTATATTGCATGGAAGAAAAGGACATATTTGAACCTCGTTGAAAATGAGGTTATGGGACATGTCAAAGGATTTATCACTAAACTATGAAAGGAAGATGCTCAAGCTGTTGCAAAGTATATGAAAGGAGAAGTCAGGGCCCAAAGGATTATCATAAAGTCCATCAATGATCCCCTCATCCCATATGTATCCAAACTCGAAACTTCAAAAGAAATCTATGACAAACTGTAGAGTTGTACTCCGTAAGCACTGCTGGAGAAGTCATCTAATTAAGGCAAGAACTCTACAAATTGAAGATGTCAAGGGAAGATGGAATAGCCTCATGGTTTATGAGGATATCTGAAATTCGAGATCAACTACAAGATCTAGGAGAAGTCATGTCTGATAGAGAAATTACTACAATTGTATTAAATGCACTACCAGAAGAGTGGGGTAACTTTATTTCAAGTATTTGTGGGAAGAAAGAAGCTACTCCATTCCAGGATCTATGGTCACTATGCAAAATTGAAGAATCTAGACTAAAGGCCAAATTTGATGTGGGAGTAGGTGAGAAAAATCAAGCATATGCTACTATGACTAAAAGAAAGGGGAAATTTGGAAAGTTTGGTCCTCCGAAAAAGAAGAAGAACATGGCTAAAATACAATGCTATGGGTGTCAAGAATTGGGTACTATAGAAGAGATTGTTCTAAGCTGAATAAGGACAATAATAAAAGAAGAAGAGAAGAAGACCACATCACTGAGGAAGTGGAGGAAGCTGAAAGGAAGAAGTCGAAGAAGGAGGAAGTAATAGGTCTCCACTATTGAGATAGTCTTCGTCACATAAGTTCTTTTCAAGTTCCTAAGTCTTCTATTGTAAGATATGGCTATCATGATTCACTAAGTAAAATAATGGGATGCATCAAGGCATCATGGAAGTATTGAAATCAAGATCTCGAGACATCATAGAGAAGCATGAAAGATGGTTAGAATCGGAAGTCAAGGATATAGTTCTTGGGAATCTCATTGAAAACATAAGTGGCAAGGTCATCTAGTACAAGGTTCATCATATACATCTGTCAAAAGGAAACATCTTTTGATGGGGATACTTTAGATCCTCAAGATTCGCTGATGAAATCTATATTGAAAGGTCATCTAGTACAAGGTTCATTATACATCTGTCAAAAGGAAACATCTTCTGATGGGGATAATTTAGTTGCTCAAGATTCTCTGGTGGAATCTACATTGTAAGGTTCACCGATCATGAGGGGAAGCAGGTGTTTCACCAAGAATTCCAAACTTGTGAAATTCATGGATGATGGTATGATGACATAAAAGGAGAAGCAAATCAAGGGATTGAAGCTCTTTCAATGAAGGAAGTTGTTGTAGGAAGTCTGGATGACCCAAAGGAAAAAGAGATATGCATGCTTATAGTCTATATTGAAGAGTCATGTCATATGGTTGCAGGTAACATGGGTCAATGCTCTATCGTGAGAGCATAATCAAAGGAAGGATCTCCTCCTTCGAAGGAATGTAGAAATGCATGGGTCACACATTCATTAAAATCAACATAATATGTCCTCATATGTAATATGAGGTGGTTGACTATAATTGAGGAATTCTGATTGGAAGTTCCTGGGAATGAAATGTGTGAAGAAAGAAAGAGATCATAGAATATGCAACCATGTTAAAGGAAATCAACATCCAAAAGACCAAGAAGATTTGACTAGGATATCTCCATGGAAGATATGAAGACTCTGATGGAGTCTGAAAAGAAAGAGACCCTTGACAATATATATCTTTGGGAGATGTGTCGATATGTATGCAGGACACTGATGCAAACTAGAAGATTTCATGATGAAAGACCATCACAAAGGTAATGTTGATTTTAGTGTCCATTCCTTTATTTTTTGAACAAATATCTGGATGTGTTTATGCAAGGTTGCCGAGGGAAGATCTATGGATGTCTTCCACCACTGATGCACATGTAGTAGGATGAAAGATCCTTAAGGAAACATAGCATGAAGAAAGCAACATGGCATGAAGGAAGGCCAAATATGGATTGATGGATCACTTTCCGATGATGACATGACTGACCCGTGTATGAAAGTGATGGATGGTCGGTGCCCTATGAAGATGAAGCCAAGGTTGAAGAAGAAGTCGAGAAGGAGGAAGGAGCAAAAGGTTGACTGTCGTTGGCTAAGGATCTTGTATCTTGGTCTTGGAGTGGAAAATAGGTCAAGGGTCTTGGTCTTGGTATTTGTTAATTAGAATCTCTATAAGAAGAGGATTTTGTTTGGGTTTTCCTCTCGAGTGAGAGGTTTTGGCCCTGGATGATAGCCTATATTTTGTGTCTCCTGTCTCTTTATGGTTTATGCATTGGTAGCGTTTGATGAAGAAGAACACTAATAACCTAAGTAAAAGAAGATCCTAATTGCTATGCCCTAGATTTCTCAACAAGTGCTACCTAGACTCTGGTGCTTCATATCATATGACAAGAAATAATGAGTTCTTCAACAACTTAGAGGAGAAAGACCTACAATTACACATAGAGCTTGGAGATGATGGGAGATATAGTACCAAAGGGATTGTCCCTATCACCTTTAAGAGGGAGTCAGGTTCTCATATTCACGTCAAGAATGTAATGTATGTGCTTAGCATGAAAAAAATTCTATTTTTTATAGCTGTACTTGAGGACAAAGGATATGATGTGGTGTTCTGTAGGGGGAAATCTTATCTGAAGCATGTTGCTACTGGAAAATTAAAACAAATTGGTGTTCGAGTTAAAAATCTCTATAAGCTAGAGGTAGATTTCACCTTGCATGCAACTATACCTCTAGGAGTGAAGTGGGGCGATGTAGAGCCTTAGTCCCAGAGTTGCAAATATTTGGGCAAGGTCCATAGGAGAGAAACAACAGTTGTAGTATACTATTCTCACGGATCATTACCCTTTCTACAGGGCCCTACAATATTCAGTAACAGAAGGATCAATGTCAGTCAATGCGGTGAAATATTGAGTGACAGTTGCAGAGGCTAGTAGTAGCCAGAGATTCCGGAGACAATTGCAACTCAAAGACATAGTTGATTAAGTATTCTGGATGCTTCTCAGTTGCAGTTGTTGCAGTGGCAACAACAATAGTGAGAGGGAGTGCTATTTGTGTTACAATGCACTCTTCAAGAGGAGAAGGATTGGAGAAATGGAGAAATTCAAATTTCCACATCAGTAAGATGACTTGAGTTGCAATTAGCAGGAGTGATATGGAATTGTCACTTAGTTAAGTCAGTCAATACGAGTTTGTTGGCAAGAAGTAGAGTTGTGCATGGGTTGATTGTTAAGTTTTAGCAATTTAGTGGAGTTATTGTTGGTTAAACTCAGTTATTTGAGCTCTAGTCATAAATAGAGTCAGTAGGAGTTTAGTTGAGTTGTTGTAATTGTTGTTAACTCACTGATATCTCAGTTAACTAGTCAATTTACGAAAAATAGCCCCAGTCATGCATGGAATTCGAATTGCCTAGTTGAGTGGAGGAAAAAGACATCAATGTAATCATTATTTTATACTAGTGAGTTTACAGTGTTTGCATGTAGCAGGTGAGACTACTCTCTTGGGAATTGCACATCAAATAGGGGCTTCTCCTATTCTTTAGGAACTAATTTCCTCAGGAATTGTGCAAGGAAACATAGCACGAGGCCAAGAATTGGCTAAGTATTTTGCAAAGCAGTCTCAGGAGGAGGAGATCAATATTGCACTGTCGGTTGTGCTTCAGGATTGAATTTGTGTCTTTAGGAACTAATTTCCTCAGGAATTGTGCAAGGAAACATAGCATGAGGCCAAGAATTGGCTAAGTATTTTGCAAAGCAGTCTCAGGAGGAGGAGATCAATATTGCAGTGTCGGTTGTGCTTTAGGATTGAATTTGTCATTATAATAGATCAATTTTTCTCATCTAATAGAGGAGGGGTTTTTCCCAGTTGGGTTCCCATTAAAAAATGTGTTCATTGTGATTGATTACATGTGTTTTTATTGTATGTTTTCCCTTCCATAGATTGAGTAGAAGAAATTTGTTTCTTTTGTTTTCAATTCAAATTCATTAGTAGTTGCAAATTTCGAGTTATTTCTACATGGACCTCAAACCCTTGCGGCTGCTCAATGTAGACTTCTTCACATCCATCTGGTGGATGCTTCATCCCATCTCAAAAATTGTCGAAAGAACTGCTCGAATAGAGGAGTATTTGACTATGGGAGAAAAAGTCTCATCGTAGTCTACTCCCTCTTTTTAAGAGAATCCACGAGCAACAAATCTAGCTTTGTATTTTTCCACATTGCCATCTACTACATACTTTAAGTCACAATTGACTTCCCATTTGGTCTTGATACAATCTCCGAGACATCATTCTTCATGATGGAGTTGTGCTCCTCCACCATGACATCTCTCCACACTTGTTGGTTGGTTGCTTCCTTAAAGCTAGAAGGTTCTAAGTTTATGATGTTGGTAATCAAAGCCACATACATAAAAAACTTTTGCAGAGGTCTTCTCTCCTTGAAATTGGTCTTGCAAGGGTTGACATTCACTCAATCATCTCGTAAGGTCTGCTTTGCCCACCTGAGCCTCTTGATTGATGTTGAAGGAGTTGACTGCTCCTCCTACATTGAAGGTTGGCTATCTCTGTTACTGGAAGTCTTTTCTCTCAGATTCTCCTTTGGTTCCTCCTCTTGAGGCCCCTCTTCAATTGTTGGTAGGTCTTGATATTTCTTAGATGCCAAGTTCTCCCCAAACTCGACATGTCAACTCAACACTTTCTTCTCGTGATATGTCAAGAAGACTCTATAAGCCTTGGAATTCTTGTTGTATCCCACATGGATGTTCCTCTCACTGGAGGGTTGCAACTTTGCCCTCTTTTCCATAGGTGTGTGGATGTAGACTAGACAACCAAATATCCCAAGATCTCCTATCCATCTCAGTAACGGTAGAGCCTTGTGATGGAGATGCCCCATTCTCCTATGCCAAAGCTCGTAGATGCTGTCATTGGTGTGCTCTAGTGCATGAGCAGGATGACCTTGAAGTCTATATAGGTTTCTCTCTGAGATTCTAACCCTTATTGCAGTTTCTAGAATCTGGATTGGCTCCCTTTAGGAAAATGAACACTTGCCCCCTCCAGAAGTTGACTTCAAAACCTTTGTACTCCATGATTGAGATGGACAAAAGGTTATTTAGGTCAAGTGGATAGAGTACCTCCTGCGCATGAAAGGACCCTTCTTACTCAAGTTGGAACAAAAGTACCCCTTGCCCCCTCACTACATACTTGGCATCATTGCCAAACTCAATATGTTTCTGAGTCGTTCTATGCAAATCTACTAAATATCTGTCTAGCCTTTGAGGTGGTAGGCACCACTGTCCAAGTACCAGGGGCTTCTAGCAATAACGCTGGTAGAAAGGTAGGACATGCATGAAAAAGTCACTCTCGAACATGAAAGCAAGTTTGCTCAGTCGTTTCTCTATTGTTGCTGCAACTTTGTATGAGATAGACCATGACCTAAGACCAATAGACCTTCCTCTTCCACCAAGTTAGCCTTCTAATTAAATTCAACAATCTTTAGCTGTGTCTTCTTGTCCAACAACTTTTGCCCAACAACAACCTAGAGATTTCGCCCCCCAACAACACAAAATTTTGGCCAAGCTTCAATACTACAATTTCGACCCTCCAGCAACCTACCAGCTTCACACGTAAGAGAGAGGGAGAATTACGTATCAACATACAAATTCAATTTATCAAACAAACAAACATTGCAAAAACTACTTACTTACAAATTTTCAAAGCACACATATAAATATAAAACAAACATCATTTCAAAGAATTTCAACTTAGAATACAAACATTATGAAAACCACTTATACACAAGATGCATATGCAAATTAAATTAAATAAATAAACACATCATACAATTTTAGATAAATATACAAATTCAAACTACCAAAACAACTTATATACAAATTTTCAAAGTTCACCTAAAGTAAAAATCATTTCAACGAATTACAGCTATTGAACACAACATACAATTTCAAATTAACAAACATAATACACTTTCAACTTAAAATACAAACATTATGAAGAATTCAATTAAATAAATAAACACATCATACAATTTCAAATTAGAATACAAATTCAAACTATTAAACAAACAAACATTTCACAATCATACATACAAAATTTCAAAAAACATACATAATACAATTTCAACTTAGAATACAAATATTATGAAAACCACCTATACACACATGCATATGCAAATTCATTTAAATAAATAAACACAACATATAATTTGAGATCAACATAAAAATCCAATTTGCCAAAAAACACACATTGCCTAAACAACTTACACAATTTAAATAAATAAAAACAACATATAATTTGAGATCAACATTAAAATCCAATTTGCCTAAAAACACACATTACCTAAACAACTTACATACAATTTTTCTAACCACACCTACAAATATAAAGCAAACATCATTTCAAATAATTTGTACTACTCAACACAACATACAATTTCAAATCAACATACAAATCCAATTTATCCAACATACACACATTGCCAAAACAACTTAGATACAAATTTTCAAAACACACCTACAAATATAAAGCAAACATCATTTCAATTAATTTGAACTACTCAACACAACATACAATTTCAAATAAGAAAAATTCAAATTAACATAACACAATTTCAACTTAGAATACAAACATTATGAAAACCCCCTATACACACATACATATGCAAATTCAGTTAAATAAATAAACACATCATACAATTTCAGATCAACATACAAATTCAATTTATCAAACAAACAAACATTGCAAGGACAACTTACATATAAATTTCAACTTGGAATACAAACATTATGAAAACCACCTATACACACATATATATATGCAAATTCAGTTAAATAAATAGACACATCATACAATTTCGGATCAACATACAAATTCATTTTATCAAACAAGCAAA
>APFE031629319.1:1466-22320 GCA_000404065.3 Pinus taeda
ATAACACAACCCAACAATCAACTCGTGGGAGGATGATACTAATTGTAGCATGTCATTAGGTGTGGGTAAGGTTTCCTTCTTGTAGTATATGAGTTGATCAATAGTGATGATCTTTCCATCATGGGGGAACATAATTATTCGGAACACCAATGAGGTGACTACGAGTATTTCATACATATAGCTTCAACCTAGTAGGATGATGTAATCCAACTGGGTGTCTAGTAATTCGATGTTTATTAACATAGTTTTTCCATCCAAATTAACTGGCACGCTAGGGTATAGACCAATGGGAGCAGAAGGGCACCTGTCATATGCTCTAAGCATAATGTTAGAAAGCTTTAGCTTGGGGGATCCTAGTTTCTGCCAAACAGATTTGGACATGATATATGTGCCAAACCCTTAATTGATGATGCAACAATGAATGTTAATGTTTTATACTGAGATTGGGATTTGGAAAGCAATGGTTGATGATAGCCGTGGATTATCTTTATCTAAGTTGATGGCCATTAGGTGATAATCAGATGGATCGATTGCACCTAGACTAAAAAGTAAGTCTTTCTATTGGGTTGGGCATGTTTTTAGGACTTCAAATGTTGGCATAGTTCATGGTGATTGTGCTAAGTCATCCACTATGTTATAGCTATGAGAAACTTTCAAGTTCTGTCTTGCACGTCGTAAAGGTCCTTTGACCATTTTAGGCATAGATTCCACATAAGGTTGAGGAATGGTCAACAAACCTGTAGGTATTTCCATAGCTGAGGTGGATGGATTGGGCTCTAGAGGAGCTTCATAACTTCATTTTCGTGTTTGTAGGAAAATATCGTCTCCTGTCATGAAAATATCATGATTAGGATTGTTATGGGGGTTCCCTCTAGATGGGTGAGGGTGGGGATTTTTTTGTTGAGTGTTAACTACTCCATGATGGGGGAAGGGGTCTTTCATTAATATAGTTTATTGACTTCCTTGCCCACTATTGTCTTGTATCATATTTAAGTCAAGAAGTTGTGTACAATGTTGTGTATAATGACCATATTCCTCACATATAGCACATGAATGATTAGTTTGTAGACTTGTGTTTTTGCCTTGTTTTTGTGAGTTATTGTTGGTCATTCCCTGGTTTTGACTCTGGTTGGGGTTGCCCCTTCTTGGTACCTGTGGAGGTTGTTGTCGGTTGCTGGCCCCCTATTCAAGTTCTCCCTTTGGCATAATTTTTGGTTTTTTCTTAGAAACATTTGAAGGATTAGTTGAATTCAGTTGTTCCTCTGATTGTTGATGTGAAGCAATAGAAGGTTGCACTAGATTCACCCTTGCATTATTTTGTGTTGGTGGGTTGTTCTGTTGTTGTGCGAGGAAAGGAGAATATTGGTTTCCTTGTCCTTGATTAATGTATGGATTCTAGGAAGAGGACATCATGTCCATATTCCTAGAGGAGTATTGGTTTCCTTGTGGGGGAGGATATGATCCCCCTTGAGGGGGATGATATTGGTTAGCGTTGTTGATTATATTCTACATAGGTGTGGGTTGACCATGATAATACCATCTATGTTGAAATGGTGGCACGTTTTGCATAGCATCCAATTCTTGGCCATTTAACAAATATCCAGGGTATTGGTAGTTATTATTGTGTTGATTTCGGGATATGGACCCAATTAATTAATCAACAACATTAGATGCGCTTGTGATATATTTATAAGTTTGAAGGCATGGGCATCTGGAAGCACATGATAGATGTAGTTGGACTGGGTATAGATAAGCTCCAACTATTGAGATTTACTAATGTCTTTTTCCTTGGTCTTCAGGGATTAATTTTCCATGTCCTTAGAGATTTCAGATGTGAGGGATCTCGGGAATAAGTGCAAGAGGACTTTATCTTCAAAATGGGTTTTACATAGGTTATGACATTTTTTCCGTTCATGGATATGATCTGAGATGTGGGTAGCTAGTGCTTGTTTGAAGTGGGTGAGGAGCTCTAGACCTAGATCATGGCAGACTGGGAGCTAGAAGAAGGTGACGAAATCTATAACTAATGAGAAAACATTTATGTGTCACATAGAAGGCTAGTCAACATACCTTTTCACCACAGGTTGAGTTAGGGTGCATTGAAATAGTGTAATCTAATAGTATCATCAGTGATACTATTAGATGAACACCACAGGTGAAAGGCCATAACATGGTTTCCTGGGTCATTTCCTTTTTTTCCTTCAAATATTTGAATATATGAAGGGAGCCTGGTGGGCATAGCCGGCCAATTCTGGACATGGGTGATTGGATCATTGGTTATATTGCTTAAATCTAGCAGGTTTAGCAAAGATTAGAATGGGATTTGTGTGTTACCTACCATCATAAAATGATTTTGGACAACTATATGCAAAGGGGTCCTTTGTGGGTAATTCTCAAGAGAACTATTATGATGGGTGTCTCAGGGATTGTGTGGAGGAGTGGTATGGGCTCCCAGCTGGGTTAGCATGTGGGGACCCTTATGGAGTGGTGAAAGGTATGCTTTTCTAGGGAGGGGTTGTGAGAAAAGATGCACCAATAAAGGAAGATCCAATAATGGTGGTTGCCTGATGTCCTATATGCCTAAATGGCGGGAGTCATGACACACCTCCCAGTAATGGGGGGAGGTTTAAATAACATCTAGATCAATGGGGAGTTGTGGGGTCCCTTATGGTGTCGATTAGAGTGTGTGATACTTTGTGTATGCAGATTGAAGGAGATAAGTATCAATGCAATATGATCAGATACATAAAACAAAGCGAAAATATAAATGGTTTATTTTCCTTTTATAATTAAGCTATGTGATTAAGAAAACAAGAACAAAGTTTTTGTTTGTTTCATATGATAACAAATCCTATGTAAACCTAATCATCCTTTCCACTCTCAAATTAACTAGGCCTTGCGAAGATATCATCTTATGGTTCATAAGGAAACGTCTCGAAAGAACTAGCGATGCCTTCCAACAACCAAAGAATCAACCAAGGTAATGGTAATGAGGCTCAAGTTCTACCTGCACTGTCACTTATAGGGAAAGGATGTTCTAAACCCGCTCACCAATGACCCAATTCGTTATGCACCTTGGTTGTTGATGATTCTTCTTAAGTTACCTTTCGATATTCTAAAATTCAATGGAAACCCTAGAGAAGACCCGTCCAACCATGTCATGACTTTTCATTTATGGTGTTCATCAAACTCCTTGAATGATGATTCTATTAGACTATGTCTTTTCTAGGGAATGCTTAGTGTTCTAGTTGCGAAGTGGTATATTTAGTTACCACGAGCTTCATTTTATAACTTCACTGCCTTCAAGTTACCCATACAATATGAGTTTGGAATGGAAATATTAAGCAACTTTAAACAGACTACTACTACTCATGTCTCTGATCATATTCATGAGTGGCGTCATCGTCATCGAATGGTTAAAACTTATGTTCTTGCTTAGCTTTTGGCTGAGTGTTTTATAAAATGCTTGCTTCCATCTATCATTGAGGATGTGGCAAAAGGTGGAGTTGTCACTAAAGAGCAAGTAATTGCTCGTGCCCAATATTTGGACTTGATTTATATACAGTCTAGCACGCTCTATGACAAGATCCCAAATGCACCCCGACCAACTTTCGTTGTTCCTCCTCCACCATCTAGTAAGGACTCTCATGTCGGTGACAATGTGATTGGTTGTTCAAGCATACAAGCGGTAGGTAGACCATCTAGTCAAAGACTTTGCATTTCCAATCAAAGTACAAATGCACCTGATAACACTCTTACTTCTGAAATCAATGCCATGTCATCTGAGAAGGGCAAGAATGAAAATCAACTAGGAAGTAAGAAGAAGGGGAAAAACAAGAAGAAACAAAATAACTCCCCTCAAGAGAAATCATCTAATTCCTCTTCTTTAGATATGAAACCTCGTAACCCATGTTTGATCCATAACGCTGAGCCTTATACACGAGATTGTCCTCACCGCTCCGAAGTCTCAAATAATTTGAAGACTTCTAATACATCCGCGGTATTGACTAATCCATTTCCAAAACTGAAGACAAATATGGTTGCTACAGACCATGCTTCCACTTCCAAAGTGCTTATGCCATCTGCTTCTAAGCCTAAAATTGAATTTTTGGTCTCCACACGAAGTAAATATTATGGAAATCAATCGTCATCATCGAATAACTAGAATGATCAACCTAACTATTCGACTTCGACTTCGACTAATCCTATTCCACCACCTATTACAGCAGAGTTAGCAATAAAACCACCTAAGGGAGTTGTACATAAATTAACATTTAACCCTCGAGCTCGAGCTGCACAAATTATAACATAGTAGAATATTTGGCTCAGTCACCTTCTATTATGTCAACGCTCAAGGTGCTTCAGAACTATCCCTCCCAAAAGTAGGCTTTGTTGTCAGCAATTGGTGGAATCGATCCAACTGATTCCAATCTTGTGGTTTTCAACCATGCGGGTTATACGCCACAATTACCAGTGAAATTAGCATTCCTGATTCAACTAAATGCCTTGAATAAACTTGTTCATCAAACCAATATTGACGATTGGGTATCTACTTGTATTATGTCTATGAATTGCTAGAAAATACTTGGCTCACCGCCTTTGTCACGTACACCAACAATGTTAAAAGCTTTTGATAGATGCACATATACGCCTTGTATAATATTGAGTAATATGCAAATCGAACTAGGAGGAAAAACAATAAGTGTTCAAGTTGAGGTTGTTGATGGACCTCTTGACTACCAAAAGTTTACTAGGAAGACCGTGGGTTTATGATATGGTTGTTGTTGTTTCAACATACTTTCTTATGATTGCATTCCCTCATAAGGGTGGAGTCACAGTTATCGACCAACTCGCCTTCTTCACAGGCTACTGGAAGCATTCTGTTTGTACACAGATCCTTGCTATCTCTTCAAAACATTAGCGTAGGTCTCTTTAAAGATCCTTGCCTAATGGGTACTTTTCACTACTGTCACCATCAAACTTGGTGGAAATGGCAAAAGTTGAGACTTGCAACATGATATCTTCCACTTCATATGACTTAAGGAAGATTACCAATAGATTTGAAGTTGATAGTAGTAATGAAATCATGCCACTAAGCTCTATCGAGCTAGCATAGCAATCGATCTTTCTGGCTTGTGTAGAAAAACCAAATCCATTTTCGTCAATTTTATGGGTAGATCGTTCATTAGAATATGGTACTTCGTCCGATCCTTTTCCACGTATATTTTCTATTGATGAAGGAATCATCCAATCAATGATCATGGAAGGAGAACCATGGGATGATTATCATCATTGTTCCCTTCTTTGAAATCACATAGAAGATTATTCAAATGAACTTAATCACTCTTCAGTTGTTGTTTTCTTTCAAATTTTGTTTTCATAGATACAATAGATTCTGAGCGAAACCTATAAAATCTCGAAGAAACTATTTCTATCAATATTTCGACCAAACCTAACATTGTAGAAAACATTCATGTTGGAAAATATTGTTCTCCATCAGAACTTGATATTTACCGTGCTCCCCTTCGTCAATTTCGAGATATATTTGCATGGTCATACGAGGAGATGCTAGGAATTGACTCTAGTATAGTTGAACATGAAATCAAAATGTATCTTGATGTCAAACTAGCGCGACAACGCCTCCATCCTATTCATCTAAAGAAGGCTGCTACTATTAAAATAGAAGTTGAAAAACTTTTGCATGTTCATTTCATTTTCCCTATTCCTCTTACTGATTGGGTTTCCAATATTGTTCTTGTCATTAAGAAACAAAGGATAGTACGAGTGTGCGTCGATGATAGGGATGTTAATCAAGCTTGTCCAAAAGACAAGTATCCTACTCCCTTTATCGACTAGATTATTGATGAATGTACCAGATGCGAAATATTCTCATTTATGGTTGATTTTTCTAGCTATAATCAGATCAATATCCACCCAGAGGACCAATCTAAAACTACATTTATTTGTCCATGGGGCACATTCACTTATAGGAAACTCCCTTTTGGTTTGAAGAATGCAGGGGCAACATTCCAGAGGGCGATGAATTATTCCTTCCATGACATCAAACATATTGTTCAACCATACCTAGATTATTTACCTGCTCATTCACAAAAGCAGTCTGATCACTCGAAGCATTTGAGAGCTATATTTTTGTGGTTCCAACACTACAAAATACGACTCAATCCACATAAATGTGTGTTATGTGTTGTTTCTGGTTGTTTTCTTGGATTTGTAGTGTTTAAGGATGGAATTCGACTTGATCCACTTAAGGTTCTAGCAATCCTTGACTTGCCTCCACCTTCCAATCTACTATAATTACAAAGACTCCAAGCGAAGGCTAAATTTCTGAGGAGGTTCATTCCCAGTTATGTTGAAATGGATAAAGGATTTACTCGTTTATTCAACAACGAGATACCCTTCCAATGGGACTAGGTTGCGCAAGCTTCCTTTGATGCTCTTAAAGATACCTTAATTAGAGCCTCATTAATGTATTCCCTGAATTATCAAAACAACTACTTCCTGTATCTCGCCGCTATAGATACAATCATTGGAATGGTTTTAGTCCATGAAGAAGATGGGATTGAATGTCTGATATATGATTTGAGCCGCAATCTCAATGATATAGAAGTTAAGTACTCTTACATCAAAATTTTGGCTTTGGCTGCTGTTCAAGTTGTACAAAGATTTCGCTACTACATCCTACTTTGAAAGACCACTGTCATTTTGGATTGCAACCCTATAACATATATTTTTTCACGTCAATTGCTTGGGGGAAATACTCAAAATGGATCATTATTTTGTAGGAGTTTGATTTAGAATTCATCAAATCAAAATCAAATAAATCTCTAGTCTTTGTCGAGCTTCCTTGTGACCTTTCCTCGAATACCATTGATTCAACATCAGAACCATCAATTTTGGATGAGTCTCTGTTCCTGATTTCGTCATCTGGCACGTGGTATGGATATATATTGATTTATCTCTAGACCCAAACTTTCCGGCCTGATACATCTGGCTCACAACAACGATGTATCCGATACCAAGCCAAAGATTATCTGATTGTTGGCAACACTCTTTATTGTCATGGTATTGACATGATTTTACGAAGGTGCCTCACTCATGAGGAAGTTGATAAAGTTTTGAATGATTTCCATTTAGGTGCTTGTGGTGGAAACTTATTTGGTTATGCTAACGCATAGAGAATTCTCCATGCTAGTTACTTCTAGCCTTCCATATTCGAATATTACATAATTTCTATAAGAGTCGTCACATATGCCAGATCTATGACCATAAAGCTAGATTACCACCTGCACCATTGCATCCTGTTGTCGTTGTTGGACCATTCGCCAAATGGGGCATTGAATTGATGACATGTAGCCCTACCTTAGCCAGGGAGCATGGGTACATTATAATCCCTATTGACTATTTCACAAAATGGGTTGAGGTGATGCCAACATTAAACAACAATGGTGAGATGGCTACTCTTTTCTTTTTCAACCACGTGGTTTCTCAATTTGGTGCACCACAAGCTATAGTTACAGATCATGGGTCGCATTTTCACAATCACATGATGGCTGAGTTAACTACCAAGTAAGGACTTTCACATGATAGTTCTACTCCTTATTATCCACAAGCAAGTGGACAAGTTGAGGACATCAACAAAGTCCTGAAGCGAATTCTTCAAAGAATGATAGGGGTTCACAAACGAAACTAGAATTTAATCCTGTACTTTTCCTTGTGAACATATCAAACCTCGATGAGAAATGCAACTCGATTCACACCCTTTCAATTTGTGTATGGTCTGGAGGCAATCTTGTCGATACAATGTGAAATTTCATCTCTCAAACTCGTGATTGACCTATTACCCAACACTTCTGAAGAAGAAGCATGATTCTTGGAACTTATCCATCTGGATGAAACCCATCATGAAATTGCATTCACCAATGAAGCGCATAAGAAATGAATCAAGGCACAATATGGCAAAAATGTCAAGCCTCGCATTTTCTCAGAAAGAGATTTGGTCTTGCTTTACGATCAGGAAGCTGATAAACTAGGAGTAGGAAAATTTGAACCACTATGGATGGGTCCTTATATTGCCAAGTGTTTTTTTGAAAAAGGTGCCTACAAGTTGGTGAATTATGATGGAATTCTATTGTCGCAACCCCGAAATGGGTTGTACCTCAAACGTTACTATGCTTAATTGAGTGTAGTAAAAATCATTGTATATATGCTTTAATTTCATGTGTGTGTGTGTTAGTGTTCCTTTTAGAGTTTTTATGTGGTTAAGTAATCCGCTTTACATTTGTTGCAGATGTTGGAACCTTTGGAACCATTTGTTGGTTACACCAATGGTGCTAGTTGTAGTACAGAAAACCTATCTTTTGTAGCATGGGCCATTTTCGCTCCAAGTGGCGATTTGGTGAGGTTTCAAGCAATTTATATTGGTCGATTGATAAAAAATATTGATTATTATAGCGTGTTGATCGAACTTCTTCTAATTCCATTTCACTTGGCATTCACTAAATCATCGTTAGGGTGGACTCACAATTCATCATACTACAACTAACAAATGTTTATACCATCCGAAACCCAAAAATTCTTCGTATGTTCCTTAGAGTTCGTATTTTGGAAAGACATTTGAGTACATTCAATATTAACATATTTGCAGAAAGTTTAACACATTAACCAACTCATTAGCAAACTATGTGTTAAATAGAAATTTGTGACACAAGTAAAAGTAAATTTTCAATTCACATCATTAGTTGAATAGGATTGCACATAACCATATATATAAAAAATCTGAAAGTAAAATAGAAGATGTTTTAATTTTTTTTACAAAATTTGTGTCCAAGACATGTTTGGTCATCTAACCTAAAAACTCAAAATGCATGCAAAAAACATTGTAAGTAGACCTAGCGATGTTCATGATAATAGGTCACAGCCTGAGCTGTCATGTGCAAGAGCCGCATCCAACAGCCTGGAACACCAATAGTATGGTGTTGTAGCCTCATAGGTAACTCCTCGATCTAGATATCTAGAATACCAAGGGTCAATCCATCTACATGATCCTGCAACTATGCCAATGTCTTGGCCAAATACAAATCCTGGAGAACTTATCTCCCAACATTTCTCCGCACTGGTCCACCTGCCTCCTATTGGTGCCTCATAGGTCAAATAGTACACACATATGCATGCCTGAGAATGATTTTAGTTTAGTCTTGGAACATCAAAAAAAAAAACATGTAGAAACTTAAAAATCAAAAACGTTTTCGTAAAAAACAATTTACCTATAGCACCCCTTTGAGCGCCCACTGGTAGACTCAACTCTGGATCTCCATGAAAATCCATCCTTGAGTATGGATGCTCCTTGATGATAATGTGTTTTTAATCGAGCCAACTGAATAATGTAGTGGAAAATGTAATCGATGATTGAACATCATGTCTAGCCATCAATTTGACCCATTGCTGCATCTGTGGATCTCTAAGACCAACTACACCCAGTGTTACATGTTGGGGTTGCATCAATGGAATTATTTCTAAGGTAAAAGCAATTAAGAGAAATCCATAGCTAAATTTCTTTGTCTTATCGCTCTTTATCTTTGTCAGCTACTCTTTCAGTGAAGAAAGTACTGCCTCACACCAATGAAATAAAGTTGGCTAAAAACACTCAAGAGAATATTGTACATATGATTTGTTCTCCACATGAAGTGTCACACTACCTGCGAACTTTGCGATGGTGAAAAGGATTGTTTTCAAAGGAAAATCATGGATATCTTTGATGATTATCTTTCCGTCCTTGCTAGGCTGTGTACCTGGCCGACAAAATTATCGAACATAGTCCCTCACTGACTCCCCTCCACCGGAAGAACCCGAAAGAGATATGGAGGCACCACGTCTCAAAAACCCTATAAGAAAGTAAAATTCATCGGTCACAATAGGGAAAACTTTGTCCCTTATGTGAAAATCCTGATCTGTCAGATTCCATGCATGAACTAGGAACTACAATAGTTCTGATTGTTGCCTCATTCTGGACAACCTGAAGTATTTGAGCAACCCACAGTTTTTGAGGGCCTCAACTATACCTGGATCATTGAGGGAAACCATGTATTATTCTTCATGCTCTATTTCTATCCAAGTAATAGACATTCTGATCCGATGAAACCCTAAAATCAAACCATAAGCTTATTTAGGATCATTTTCATGCACAAACTAGAGAAATTTTGGGTCAATTCGGTGAAACAAGTTTGTGAAATTTTCCCAGCGCAACCCAAGCAAGTAGACATTATACTGTAGTGTAGAATTCCTTCTATCTGGGTTCTCCACATCGTAGTTTTCGATATGCAAGCCTACACTGATGCTAGGGTGAAAAATTCAAGCCCCAGGGGCCCTAAAAACCCTAAAAACTTGCACGAAATAGAAAAACAATGACATGAAAATAAAGAGGAGGGGTAGATCTCCTACCTAGTCCAAATGGCACGAGAAATGATTCGCAAAATCTATCACAATCATCTGATGAAGATCGAGGTAAAAAACAAGGTCAGAGCACAAACTGAATGGTAAATATCAAATGGTGAAAATAACATGGTAAATTCTTATTTTTATGTTTATTTCATGAACATTAAATGAGTAAACTTTAGTATTTACCTATTTTTACCAATGAAACAAGTATGTTTAATCCATTTGGTGTTACTTTGAATAGATTTACAACTGACTTATAGAGCTTGATGTGAACGATCGTGAATTGTTCTTTGACCACACAACATACTTTTATCTATTTCTCGAGCTCTATTAAACATCGAAAAAGGAACCCCCTTAGAGTCCTATTTAAGCTCTTTTTCAAACTCTCGAAATATGAAAAGATTTCCAAGCGGTTGTCCTTTTCAACTCATTAACGGATTGGAAATGACATCTACTCAATATAAGTTTAATTCTTTTCGGGCTAAGATATATTATTTACGAAAAAGGAATATGTTGACTGAACATGGTCAATAGGTTCTCTCTTGTATTGTTTTATTGTTTTTTCAACTTGAGAAACAAATATATGAAAAAGAACTTGTGGAGTATTCTTTTTGTCCCTTTTCAAACTCTCTAAACATGAAAAGGATTGATTTATCATTGTCATTAGACTCGTTAAAACATCAAATAGCAACAAACTCGTCCATCATGACAAGACCAAGTTTCACCTTCACTAGACTCATTAAGACATCACATAGCGATGGATTCACCCGAAGGGTGGAATTATACAACAAGCATATATTATCCCCCTCGAGCTTGACAAAAAATAAAGAGGTACTGGTCAGCAATGATTGGGGAAAATGCGAAAAGGGGTAAACCACTTTATGGCAGTAGGTCACTCTTGAACATGACACTCTCACTTCATCATTGTGACTATTTGGGTTTTGTTATCTGCTTGATGGTCATCATACCTTGGTCTATCATACCATCCATTACTTTTGCTTTGGGTCAATGCTGCCAATCCATTCAGTGTCACCGACATGTTCAAGACAAGTCACTGAATTAAAATTCATCCTTTGCAATACTCATAGACCTTAATTTTCATGACCGCCATTCATGAACCTTGTGTCGTCAGTCAAATTCAGTCTCCAAAATCATTACACTCATTTTGTGTCGTTGATGTGGGATACATCAAGGTCCTCCTATGACGAGTCACTTCTTGTCGACATCAGAGCATTATCCAAGAAGTTGACATAGAAACACCCTTCCACTACCTTCATGCTTGCATACATCAATGACAAGTTTCTTGCTTCTAGCGATAGGTTGACATCACTAGCCTTCGATCAAAAGAATTTGTATGGTGTTCGACATCAAAAAATCCATTCACATCATGCATAATATACTACAGTACCTTTAGGATCACTATCATTATCAGTGATTTCTCTTGTGTTTGTTAACAGCTTACATCATTGGCTGGTAATCAGACGGTGTCTTCCCATGTTCGACTTCAGATCACATATTCGCATGGTTAGATTTGTACTTGAGCGAACGATTGAATGAGATAGAAGACCCCAAATTTGGTTTCATCCATCTGGGCTACAATTTCAAGAAATGTACCAAATAATCCATACCATGGCTTTACATTAATGGTCTTCCTATCATGGGTCTATATCTGTAGATGAATTTCTATGTACTTGTACTGAAATTTTATATGTTGATAATAGGTATTCCTTCCCTCACAAATTCATGAGAAAAAATAAAAAAATCATGGTATTATGTATTGTAATCGATGCAGGTCACCATCCACTTCGGAACCTCCTCATGACATCATAAAGCATATCACTCGACATCATTATTTTCGACTTCGTGATTTAGGGGGCAGCTGTTATAGATCCGTTTGTGCACATCACTCCCATCCTTCATATCAGTACCATTACGGATCATCTAACCCTAATTTAGGTGCCACATGGCCTAGACAGGTCAGCACTTTGAATGCCTCCTTCCCTGAGAGTTTATTGGCCTGAAGCCTCTGGAATTGCCTCCTTGAGGGACCAGTGTAGCTTTCGTTAGGGGTAAGTGTGCTTTAGTGTAGGTAGGCCCATGTCAGGGTTCTTTCCAGAGCATTTAGGCCCACTTTGACTTGCGTTGGGCGAGTTTGAGCGAAATCATCATAGGGTTCTAGGAATATTCTTATCTTTTGGAGTGATCTAGAAGATTCCCACACTTATCATCTCCTATGAGCTTGAAATTGGATAGGGAATGAGTTAAGTAACCTCCTATACTCTCATCTCTTCCCCCATGGAAACTAACTCTAAGTTTGGAAGGCCATTCAATACCCTAATTTATGACCAAACCTCCTCCATTTGGCGTTAAATTGAACACTCATCTAAGTGATCAGGGGCTGGACTTTGAGAATTTCTAAGGAGATACTATTGGTGTGAAGCTTGAGATTATAAGAAAGTATTGTTATGTTACCAGTGTTGTGCTATTGATGTGGTGTTGGTTGGAACCCAAGCTAGAAGAGTGACAATGGATCGGACTTCATGGTTGTAATTCTTCCTTCTACTTAATAAAGTTGTTTACATCTTTTTCCATATGCTTATCTTGATATATGATGTTTATATGTGTGAATGTATCTGATTCCATTTACTTATAGTCGATAGGTCTCTTGCTTTGATTGGTTCTATGTCTTCTGTTTATGCTTGCAAGTACTTTTTGAGCGAGTTAAGTTCGAGAAAGAGCGATGGGAGACATACAAAGGAGACAAAAGGAAAGCGGAAGAACAAGTAGGTCCTTTGATTCCCTTATCTTATTTATCCTCTATAGAAAAAGGATAAGCATTTTAAATCTATTGTTCTAGGTATAGCTACCTACCTAGGGAATTAGTATTTATCGTAGATGAAAAATTCCTCATAACAATCCGATGAGCAGTATTGAAATCAACAACAACAATTATCCTTGAACCATGCATGATCTAGTTCAAGCTTTAAAATGTGATTCTACAATCCTAGAAAGGTCTGGGACCTTCTAGGGAGTCGAAGCACTTCAAATTTTGTTGATGGTTATGTGAGTATCTCGCGACTCTAGTAAGCCCCCTAAACTAAATCATATATGGTTTCTCTCGTACAATTCGTCTATCGACATGGTTTCACTCGATGTTGATTTCTGCGTGGAAATTTGTTTGTATTCCAGGTGTGATCTTTAGAATTTTCAAGATTTTACTTCTAAGAAAATTCAAGAATCTGTCACAGTTCATCCATATTCATGCAAATCTCTCACATCAAACTTGGATTGGGAATGTCCATTTCTCATAAAGTCATGAAATTGTGAAGTTGATCATCTCAAGGACTATCTTTTCCCACAAGAATCATACTTATCGAATTAATCCCTTAATCATTAGATCCTCGGTCTTCTTATGAATCTTATATTGCAAATATCTCCTCTCATAACACCACAAATCCCCTAGAGTGATAATGAATGCACAAGTTGTCACATGAATCAAGTTCTTCTCCATTCACCATGTCTTAACTAGTCTCATGCATTTGTGGTGCTAGCATCATTTTTAAACCCTTTTGATCATTATGATGCTTGTACAACTTGTCACCAGTTATAGGAAGGTGGTCTATCATATCTAGCTCACAAGGAACTTGATTTGATTGCTCAGAGAATTTGCAAGATTGTTCAAATTACATTTTCTTTGTTTATTGCAAAATAAGAATTTGATGCTTCAAACAACTCATCTGACCAATTCTCTGTCTTTGGCGATTGTCATTTGGATTATCATTTTCCGATGAACACATCCAATAAAATTCATTTCAAACCCTTTGGTATTCACTAGTCAACATATCTCTATTCGGATTTCTATCAAGCAGGTGAGGCACTTCAACCTTCATTGATTGTTATGGCAAGTCCTCACATCTTGCATGACTACTGATAATGATTAGATCTACTTTTCCTTACATGATTCCCATCGTGATGCCACTTATCGAATAAAAAAATCATCTTTCCAATGATAACAAGGTTTTCAAGAGGGCCATCACAAATTTTATGATCTAATTGTTGAATGGTTGGAAAAATCTTACCTAGAAATCTCTGTAGCAAACAACAAGTTTCTATCATTCCTCACTCTCGCCAAGGAGCACAGTCTATATGAAGACATGCTTTTGAGGTTTGTTGAAAAATGGTATTCATCGAAAAGCTAATCATGTGAATAGGATAAGAGAAGTGGGTGTGACACACCTTTCTGCCCACAAGAAAGACATTCCCTTTCTTGTGAAAATTTTTCAAATTTTTGAATCTTCTATTGCACATTATTTTATATCTATTTTAATTGATCATG
This sequence comes from Pinus taeda, assembly GCA_000404065.3. NCBI lineage: Eukaryota > Viridiplantae > Streptophyta > Pinopsida > Pinales > Pinaceae > Pinus > Pinus taeda. The sequence continues at coordinate 16,258 of APFE031629319.1, forward strand.
TATTTCTGGATGTAGGATAGGAAATATTATGATGGCTTCACTAGAAATTTCATTACACATAACCCTTACCTTCTCGCTGTTAGGATAGAGTAGGATTAGCCGCATCTTAGTTTTCTTTCCTTGCACTCGTTCCTCGTAGTTTTTCCTGGTTTTCTTATTCCAATTCTACATCATGTTTTCTTTAGTCAGTTTGTTCTCTTGTCTTTTGATTTTGTTTCTTGGGTCTGTGTCTTCTTTCTTTCTACTTTGTTTTCTTCCTTTTTGAGTTTTCCTTTTGGTTTTCATCATGAAAATAAGTGTTTTTCTTTGTTGTTTTGTGGCTTCCGAGTGTGTGTGTGGTAAAGTTCAAAGAGTCTTGTGACACAACAATGCTTGGCTAGTCTTCTGTCCATCTTCCTTGCATTGGTTACACCTTTTTGCTAATGAAGTCTCTACAGAAAATACGATCCATATGTAAGGAGAGATTTGGTCCAACCATGAACCTATGTCTAGTTTGGGAACCTCATGCCTATACTCAATTTTTGTTTTGGTGTTTTCAAGCTTATCCAACAAGTAGAAATGGAGAGGGGAAAAATCTAAATGAGAAAACCTAAATAAGAGGTCTTTATATGCTTCTCTGAAGGAACAACCTCATATACTGTAAACAAGTTGGGATCCCTCTTCCACTCCAAAATAAATAAATGTCGATGCACAATTCTCTTTAAATAAATAAATAAAGGCAAAAGAAGAGAAAGGCTTCTTGCGTAGAGAGGTGAAGTAGGTAACTCGACCAGGGTACTGTCCATGCTCGCTGGCAATGGAGCAATTCTTTTGTTCCTACGTGACTCTGCCAGGTTACTGTCGAGGTCTACTAGTAGTGGAGCAATACCAAATTTGAAAAACTATACTCTAAAAACATTAAGCTCACAAGCTAAAAAACCCTTCCTAATTTGAAACACTGTGATTTGGATGAATCTTATGTTGTGTAAACCTGAGAAAGTACAAAGGAGACCATTTCCGCACTTGGGGTAAGTGGGGAAGCTAAAGTAATATGCACAATGAATCAATACTCCTGAAAGGACCAAGGCTCGACACTAAAAAATGAACCAAGATAGAGAAGTCAGTATTCAACTAGTGTGTTGCCAAGTGTTGTAGTGGCTACAATGCCTTCCAAAATTTTGGCCTACGCTTGAATTTTGGAGCCCACTTTGGATCCTGTGATCGATCATTAGTCACTTATTAGTAAGATGATGATTTAAAGCTCCCTTTTTCAACCTTAAAATTTGTTCACGCTTTTATCTTTATATAGTATGTGTCATCTTCAGGTAGAGGGGATTAATAACGGTAGTCATACAAGGGGAATTTTGTTTCTCTTAAAGGGGAAATATTTTTAAAAATGAGTTCTTCCCATCATATAGACACATTTCACACTCATTTCCAAAGTTTCATGCACTATTACACAAGTGTTACCATTATCCTCATGTTGTAGCTGCTGCAACAACCCGTCCAAAAATCTGGGAACCCTTAAATTTTTGAGCCCCTACACCAGCTCAAACCTTCGGCCACGCCAGGTTCTACCTAAAAAGTTCATTAGTCTTAGCAAGCCTAAGGAGGAATCTAAGTTTTGTCTAAGTTAAACCAAGTCGCTAGTTCCTACCTTCGTAGGTTGGTCATAGGGTCTAAACGTGACTATAGCTAATAATTGTGACCATGGCAACTATTGCGACCATGGCAACTCACAGGTCGCAAGGTCGTGTAGTCACTCTTCCACCCAAATAAAGTTCTTGTCACTTCGCAACCTTCCGAGTCTCATAAGTTGCAAGGTCGTAATACACCTCACTTCCACATCAATCATATGTGCGACTTTGCAACTATACAACTCTATGACTTGCAAGGTCGCAAGGTCACTCCACATCCTTCCAACGTCCAATGCAACCATGCAACCCATGCAACTTCACAACCTCCTAGGTTGCATAGTTGCAATAGACGCACTCCCAACCCTTGCGACCCCACACATGCAACTAGCTAATAAATAGGAAGTCACCCAATCGCATTTGTTAAGGCTCTTTTGGTCGCACGGGAAGCTAGAGGTCCCTCCAACTCGAGTTCGCACATGCATCTCGCTACGGTAAGTAGCAGTCCTCCGTCCTGAAATCATTGTTTCTTTCCAAGTGTGAGTGTATGTTGCTCCTGACCTCTAGCTTACCCTCATACTAGGCCTTATCAATTTTTTACTTTGGATTTCTCTCATTTCGTGCTTGACAGTTTGCCCTAGCCTCTTCACCCCATGCCTGCACCCAGAAAGTGTGTTTTGTCTTAACCCTGATCCCCTCACTTTTATCAGTAAGCCTAAAATCCACTCCTTTGAGGGAAACCCTAACCTCCCAAGGCCATTTAGTGCTTTCTTTGAGGTTCTCTAAGCCTTAGTCGTGTGTCCAATGGTCACGATACCATTCCCCACACTAATTCACGACCTCCATCTGGTTGCGACTTGTGAACACCATCCTTTTGAGCAACTTGTGACTAGATTTCCTAAACTACAACCTTGCATCCTCATTCACACCACAACCTATGATCTCAGTTGCTCAGTCGCATTATTGAAATATGCGACTGTGTGACTTGCCTTCCCTGTGACCTTCCTGTCATCAGCTAGGACTCCTCTCTGTTTTGATGTCTCAATTTACTTTTCATGCCATCTCTCTCATCATGGGTCTGTGTTGTTGACATGCCAGGTGATGTCGATCTCGAGTGCATATCCATTTCTTCTTTCGAAGATGAAATGGGTCACCCAACTACTAAAGCTGCTCAAGGCACCTCGAGAAGTGAGGCATGGGAGACCGATGTAGAAGAAGAGCCACCTATCTTTAGAGGCACTGCTTACAACATAAGTAAAACCACCAAGCTCTCCTGGTATACTGTATATGAGGAATTTGCTAAAAAAGATATTCCAGAAACACAAGAAGATTTCCAGGTATATATCAACATCAATAAGTCAAAGTTACATAAAGTAACAACACATCCCTTAGTGTTCCCATGCACGGAAACCATCGAATGGATCTTGCAGTGTACAGATACAAATGACTGGATGATCAGGGGTCATGACGGGGCACCCATAGCCACCATCTATCCAACAGACATCAACACCTACTACAGATTGCCTGAGAGGCAGTAAAATTTTAACACCAAGCGGCTCACCAGGTTCACAACTGCAACAAAAGACATCTTAAGGGAATGGTGGCAAGACCCGACAAAATTCCAGGTCAAGTTAGACCAAGTGTACAAGATAGAGGGGTTACACAAAGTATATCAGTTAATCATTGCGATGATGTGCCAGTTATATGGCAAGGCAGACTGTGATGTCTTTTTCGGCACATGAAACCCCCCTCATGTATGTTTTAGCCACTCGAGGGACTATTTTTAATTTGGCAAGCATCCTCTCATCATCTTTGAAGACAAGCATAGTTGCTGCCAAAAGCCCACCCCTCGAGAAGCCTCCAGAATTTTATGTTTCGTCATACCTCCTTGATGTTGTTTGTTCTAGGTGCTACTTCAAACAATGGAGTTGTAATTGGGACGCATCAATGGCCAAACCTGTCCACTACCACTACAAAGTCTTCTGGGACATGACTTACAAAGGTATGTTGGATGTAATATCTAAAACATTTATTAGCCCATTATACCAACTATTGTTCGGGGAAGAATCACCTTGCATGTCACAGAAGGCCATGAAGACTATGGTCAAAGTAGCTCATTGGTTCCCCATTGATGAAGGAATATTCGTTAGAGTGTTCGGTACTCATAAAGCTCCTCACGCTTTTCCGAAGTTCGTCATAGATAAGATGCTTCTGTGAGAGGTATGTTACCAAATGATGCAGGGTGTCTTGAAGATATTGAACAAAAGAAAGAAGAAACCATGGCCACCTTTTCCTCTCACTATTGGGGCATACATGGTAGAAAAATTCAAACAAGTAGAAGCAGAAGCCAAAGCTTTGAATGGGAGCCATTTTGTGACCCTGAATTACAGAACATATGACCCCGAGAAAGTTGTGGCCACCCATTGCAAGAAGGAAAAATTCAATTGGTCGTATGCCCGCACCAAGAAGGACCTCAAGGATGGGATTAGGAATTGGTATAACTCCACAAGGGAACTAGTTCCTCGACAATTCCTAGGAGGTTGTAAGCCTCAGAGAAAGAGTTTCAACCGTGAAGAAACAATGGCATGAAACACCAAAGGGAATCGAGGAATCAGGGAAATGCAAAGGAAAAGAGGTTGAAGACCCCATAAGTGACAACAGGGAAGAGGAAGTTACGCTCATACAAAGAAATGCCAAATTGGCAAGGAAGAAGTGAGAGCTTAAGAGGCAAAGAGAATTGGAAAGAAAACAATCTCAAGACTCTGGCAACTAGAGCCAGAATGAGAAAAGAAGAAAACAAGAAGAGGAGAAAAGGCAGTAGGAGGAAGAAAGTAAAGCACAAGACGAGATAGAGAGAAAAAAACAAGAAGGAGCTGAAAAGAAAAAACAAGCAGAGGAAGCTGAGAGGAGACAACAAGAGGAGAACAAAAGATTAGAACAAGAGTTGAAGAATATGGAGGAGGAACTAGAGAGGAAACATGCACAAGCAGAGGGAGAAAAGAGGCAATGGGAAGAAGAGCTTAGGATGGACAAGGAAAAGGAAACCGAGAAAAGTGAACAAGGGGAGACAAGCAAAGCAGTCGACTTCGGCACAGGACAAGGTGAGCTTCCTCCCTTAGATGTACCTCCCACTGCTCCCTTCACTGGTGGACACCATCCCCTCCAAGAGCTGGACATCTCAAAATATCAAGACAAGGAGGTATTAGATCTTACTAAAATCACATTTGATGAAATAAACCTCAAAAGTATACAAGAGAGGAAGAAATATTACAACACGAACCCAGCCAACCCATTGTTAGTAACTACGGCAACAAATATCATGCCCAATGTCATGACAAATCCTCAAATGATCACCTCTGTCGGAACAACTTCTATGGCTGCCACAGAATACAACATAGCCTGAATGAGTAAACAAATTGTAGACTTGCAAAATAGGTTGTATGCATCCCAGCAAAGGGCCACCATGGCGAATAGAAGAAGAAAAGGATGGAGGAGGAGAACACGACACTCCACTTATTACACACAAGCTCAACAGAATTCCAAGTGATAATTGCATCAAAAACAGAGACCCTGAGGGAGACCATGGCAGTAGTTTATGAGGAAATGGTAAAACTTCACCACACTATAGCACCCATTGTGGCCATTCAAACTCACACAAAAGAGAGGGTCGCCATGCTCAAAGAAGCTATGACCACTTTGGATAAAATACACAAATGGTCTAAAAAGTACCCATAAGCCCCGACAATGGTCCCTAATAAAGATTGGGTCGCTAGGCAAAATACTAGGGTCCAACTTCATATCAAAGTTTAGTCCAAAGATAAATTAGCCAAAGATGTGGACAGGGTGCTAGCATCCTACAGACAGTTATTCAATATCTTGGAATCAGTGATCCAACTACATGGGGTCCACTCTATAAGGGAGGTTGGATAGGTAAAAGATCAAGAGGAGATCAATAATGAAGTACGGGCATTTGTAGAGACATATAGACAAGAAGCCCATACGTGAGATATTTCGATCACCAGAGAAAATATCAAGCATTATATAGTAGAACTATTGAGGCTATACACCAAGCTGGGGACCTTAAATAATCATGTGCATGCCAAATGGAACATCCTCCTCTCGAATGCACTTCAGTTCTCACAACAACATGATAAAGACCAGCCACAAATCTCTCCTATTGCGGTAAAATATAGCTTATGGTGCACTTATTTGACAAAGCATCTCAGGCTTAACATTTTAGAACTTGCCATCAGTAGATTAGTCAATTAGATTGAAAGACATTTTTGTGACATTGTGTACTATAGTAGCATAGAATTCCCTATGAATGTGAAAGGTCATGTAGAATTCCAAGAGTCATCTGGTATATGAAAGGTCATGAGGTAGTCCAAGAGTCAAGGGTAGACCAATGGTCACTTTTATCCTATAAATATAACCTCATGCCTCATTTATA
>APFE031629319.1:22340-60160 GCA_000404065.3 Pinus taeda
TATATTACTTGAGAGAATTGATGTCCTAATTAATACAAGGGTTGATTGTATGTCTTCACTATTGGATTCTTCAAATTTCTATGTGCTTGTGCCATGAGTATTTTCTTCACTTGATGGATCGAATGTTCCTGAAAGCTATTTGATGTGTCGTCTTCTCACATGTTGTTTCATACTTCAAATATGGTTTTCCTAGATATGAATGGTATTTGGCTTACTAAATCTATACTCGTACCGGTGAACTATTTATTTTGGTATTAGTATAATCTGTCTTGACTGCATAGTTATGTACGCTTATAAATAGTTGGTTGTTCTGAACTGATTTGCAATCGTTAAGCATTATTTATCGAGTATACATAAGTCTTATCTAAAGTCATACTAACAATAAGTTTATATAAGGTTGTGTTGTTTACATTTTGGCTATTCATGGTATATATGGTATAGGATATTTTTCAATTATTCTCTTGTGTTTATTAAATTTCATACATTCGATTAAGTTCATATCCCACCTCCGTCTGAAGCTAGCTCTACAAAACTGAATGACAGTCGGGCCTACATACCGGAAGGGATCCCCAACACACATGGTGTAGGCTCTAGTTGGGAACCTACACTTGGGAGATCCCCTTGACTGTTGGTGTAAAATTCCAACCCATCAACACCTCATGAAGTCTATCATCAGAGCCACACTTGTCGTAAGCTGCCACAAAGGTTTTTAGCATTCAATGAAGTATGTTTTAATATGTTATGGATTGTCTATGTTTTATTATTAAGTGTTCAAGTGTGTGATCATAGTCAAGTACAATAATTGTTCACATCAGATCAACTAATCCCACACTTAGCCAAATTCCGAAGAATTCCTAAAACCTTAGCCTCATCCATCCTTCCTAAACTATGCACTTTGCATTTCCAACCTTCAATATTTTCCCTTTCCTATTGGAACTACGCAATGTGTAGAAATCCCAGCCTCCCCTGGCATCCAAAACTATACAGTGAATTCCCCCAGTGTACTTCCCTCAGTCGGAACCCATTGTCTCCAAAAACTACACAGTTCTATCCCTTAAGCCTCTCAACTGCTCAATCTACCTTTCCTCCTAATACTATGTAGATGACTCCTCCCAGGGCCTTATCTCATAACAACCGTTGTCTACTTAAGTTATGCAATTTTGTCTCTTAGTGGCCTCTGTGAAATTATTTCCCTCAATGAGGACTGCGCAGATATTTCCCTCAGTCTAGCTTGAGCTGCACATTGCACAGTCTCATTGATCAAGCTTGACCCTTGGCTGCTTGAACTGTGAAATTGTATAGTCACTAGGCATTCTCCCATGGCCTATCACTCAGTCCTGGCCCAATTTATGAATCCAAGTGCAACATCTTACACTAGGGGTTTATCAAAGTGATGTCGTCTTCTCGTGAGTGGATTACATACATAGGAATTCTACCAGGCTATCGAAAGATGATGAAGAAGGAGATGAGAAGGATTACATGCTAAATGACACTCAAGGACTTGAGGAGAAAAGATAGCTATTAGATAATATTACCAAGGAACCCAAGGTATGATAGAAGATCGGGACCACATAAAGACTCTATCTGATGCATAACCCTTTGGAGGGTAGGTATGGAAAGCAAAGAAAATATTTTTGAAATATACCTCTTAGTGTATCGTGAAGGACTATTTACCATTTTCATATCGTTATGTCTCCAATGACATGCATGGTTGAAAACAATGAAAGTGATTCAATGTGTTTCCTCTAAGTGTCTTGCTCCCTTTGACTTGTTGGGTCAATTGTCATCTTTTGGTGTGTTTTGGGTATTATGTCATATTTGCGAACCCTTTTTGGTGATATCAGAGGTTGGTATGTGTGTATACGAGTTTTCCTAGCCATATAAACACCCGTCGCATTCATACAAGAAGTATTGAGCGTTGTCGTACAAGTGTCATCACGGTCGTCCTAAAATCTATCTCAAGTGTTGCACTAGTCATTTCTTGTCATGAGATAGTCACTCAAAGGGTAATTATTTGCTTGTTATCCTGATGAGCTATGTTGTGATATCATTGAAGTAAGATAAGTGTGTGATCACAGTTCAATTTCATCACAAGTCCATCTTTCTCCCATACTTAGCCATTTTCAGAAAATATTCCTAATCAGGGAACTAAGCTTCACCAAGCCCCAACTGAGCTACACACTATGTAGTATCAACCCTCAATGATGTGACCTTGCTCACTAGAATTATGCATTACATAGTCACTCTCCTCTAGGGTAGTCACACTGCACAATTTCATAACTCAACAACCTTCCTTCACTCCCAGTTTTTCGCAGCAGTTCCTTCCACTCCGGCTTGAACTGCACATTTCGTACTTTCAATCCTCAAGCTTTTCCCTCATGCATTGGAACTTCACAGTGTGTAAAGGGCCCAGCTTCCCTTGGCCTCCACAACTATGTAGAGGTGTTACCAAGTGTCCTCCCTCCATCGGAACTCATTGTCCTCTTTGCTACTAAATCCTCCTTTCCTATGAAAATTTTGAAGAACCGAACTCCCTTGGCCTCACCTTGAACTAGCCACTTCTGACTTGAATAGTGCAAACCTATCTCCCAATGGCCAATGCGCAATTTTTCTCCTCAGTGAGGATTGTCCCCAAAAGTTCCTCAGTCAAGTGTGAGCTCCACCCTACGTAGTCTTAGTGATCAAGCTCTCTCCCACCCAACTAGAACTGCATAATGAGAATTCACTGAGCCATATATCCCAACTTGTATCTTGTCCCAAGCTCATTCCATGGATGATATTGCACACCTTTCAAGTATGGATTTTTTAGATTGATGTCGTCCCTTATGAGTATATTGTAGGAACATGTACACCCTCAAGTCATGGCGAGGTGATGAAGAAGGAAAAGTAGTAGGGAAGCATTCCTAGAGACTCACTTGTAGTTGAACCGATGGGTGAACCTATAAAGAAAAGAAAAGGGACAAAAGTTTTCAACCACCACCCAAGACCGAAGATCATTGAAGACTCTGCATCATCAAAATGTGTGGAGGAGAAGAGAGAGCAAACCCAAGAAGACATCTATCACTCAACAACAACAGTGGCTTGACATTTCAACCTCAGCAAGCCAGTCCATTTTAGTAGTGTCATGTTAGGTCATGTCATAAGTTTTGAAAGGCCACAAAACTATTATGAGACATGTATATTGTAAATAAAATGTAAATTAATGTAAAGTGGAAGTCCAATGAACACACATGAATATGAAGAGTTGTGTTAGTTGAAAAGTCATTGGAAGTTGAACAGTCATGAGGGTAGTCAAAGAGTCATAAGGGGTAAGCATCACCGCTTTGGTTATATATACCCCCTCATTGTATGAGAAAAAGATGTTTCACCTTGTCTCCTTCCGCAAAGCATAGAGAGTTTCAGTCAGTTCTTTGAGGAGAAAGTAGTGTCTCCAATGTCCCACTATTGGGGCTAGTGATGTATAATGTAAGTATGTGTCTTGGAACTTTTTCTTAATTACATAAGTTTTTTCAGGCCAACACTTTTCCATGCATGACTTATGGATGTTTGTAAGATTATTATGTGAGCATTTGTATTTCATGTTTGATTTCACGTGTACTAAGATAGTTGAACTATTTTAGATGTTTTAGTGCTTATCTTGTTGGGAATGTGATACAATGGTGGTTATTGTTGTCTCATTCTTGTGGACCATTCCAAAGGATACTAGTCAAACCTTTCCTCACTCATCAGTTGTAATGATCGTGACATCCGTCGTGGACTAATCTCCTAGATGGTACACAAATATTTCCCTGTCCATTGGTTGTAATGATAGTCACATACGCTATGGACTATTCCGCTAGATGTCAGACAGGACTTTCAAGTTGGCATGTGTCTCTTCCTAGGTGGTACTATTACCTCTCACTTAGAGGCTCACTTTTCTTCACCCCTTTTGTTGTAAGAGAACCTATAGACATTTTCACTGCACACTTACCTTGTTGTTTGAAGGTACGATTGCATCACTCTCCTGTGCATATTTCTATTGACCACATGAGTTTAGCCACACAAAAATGTGCGTATGCATCTATCAGAGAAAAATTCATCCAGGTGAGAAAAAACAAGACAATTTTCACTTCTATGGGCTTAGAACAGATCCTTGGGGTTTGCAAAAGTTCCAAAGAGGTGTTGAGCACCTTGTAGGATGGTTGTGCAGAGAGAAGGTCCCGTAAAAACAATCTTTAGATTAATGAAAAGACAAGAGTATGGTTTCCATTCTTGTGGTAGTGTTTTTGTGGCAATGGTGTACCAAAATACACCTCCTTAGAAGTTGATTGTTCCTTGCAAAGGATCACAGGTAGAATTGGTGTTGTTATTAGAAAAACTTAAATAAACACACCATTGTAAATAGTCAAAACAATGCATACATAAACATAAACTAAACAAAGAGGTAAATACACAAACAATGCTCAAATGGAGCAAACTATTCAATAAGATAATGGAAAGATATCCCTTTATTGACTACTAGTAGTATAGGTTGAATACAATAGATGAATCTTAGACACTTGAAGAGAATTATATGAGCTATGGTGCTAAAAAATCCTCAGCAATGGGGTTCCTTTTTCTGAATCTCTTTGCAAGTTTCTCCACTCCCTCAATGAAGTATGAAGATTCTCTAATGGTGGTTCCCTCTTTTCTCACTAGGAATATGGATTGCTTAGAAGCAATATGGCCAACATGCTAGTGCTCTTCCCTTCTTTGGCTTCAACAATGTACTGGTGGTTTTCTCTGATAGAAATTTGGCCAACATAACAATGTCCCATATTTTGGCTCTCCCATGGCTTGTTTATATGAAATTTTTTGAATCCATATTCCCCCTCTTGGTTCATTCATAATAATCACACATGAGTAGGACAAGATGATTCCATTGAGGATTGCATATGTTCAAGTCAACTCCAATTCGATTGTACTGGACTGAGCTCATGTCATAGAATTGGTCCCAAGTGTGTAGAGTGGCCTCGGACAGCTAAGTCATCCTTTTTAGCAACTACACGACTTTAGAAGGATATTCTACATGCATGTGTTTATCGAAGAAATAGTCACGAGACATCAATTATTTTTTCTCTATAGATTTTGGACCTTAGGAGAAATTTGATTTCTTAAACTTCACGGTATATTTAGCTATAAAACGTTCACTTGTGCATTATGTTGGACACCTTTTAGTGTATTTTTGATTGTGCTAACATGTGTACGATTTTATTGTGTTAACATATATGAAATTGTAGAGATATGCTGAGGCACCATGTGGATGACATGTGGCATTCATTTTGGGCCTTTTTGGTTGGCCAATTAGATAGTTTATGGAAAACAATTAGCAACAATAGATCATGAAATTTTGTAGTGATATGACGTGGAAAATGTGGGTCCATATGAGGGCATTGGAGCACCAAGGTTCTGAGAAGAAAAATGTTGCATGATCTTAGTCACTATCTGATATGACGAAAATCGACCTTCAATTACTAGATAATGGAAAATGGTTTAGAATTTTTTTCAATTTACTCAAAAGGGGTACCAAAGTACTAGAGTATTAAGGTGCTAGGATGGATAACAATTCATGAGCCTCATGTATCTGATATTTTGTTATGAATGTTGAGGTCATAACACATGTTGCAACTACTTAATGGTTTGGAGCATAGACATAAAATGTTTCGTATGTTCTATTCTAGGTGTTAAGGAGTATGCTTGTTAAAAAGTAACCCAAATTATAGTTCTTTGGAAAAAAAATTTGGAATATGGTCGAATCATTTGGTCATAACAATTTCTTGGTGCTTTAGCCACTGTAGCTAATAACTTATGAAAAATTAGCATCCATGTCATCTACAACCTCGCTTCCTATGACATCTTTTATTTGGGTGCCAAATTACTTAATCCCATGGTTTCAGTCCAAATTTTTTGGTGCAACTCATAGTATTAACCCCATATGCAGCTCCAAGAATTCTTATCATCCTTGATCATATTTCAATGACATATCTGCTATTATGAAAGCATTTTTCCTATGAATAACTTAGTCTGAAGTTGTAAATACAAGTGAAAAAAACATATGAAAAATCTAATATAGAGATGACAAAGTTTAAAGCCTCTAGAGCTAGGAACAAATAATTCTAAGGATGAAGTTAGAAGAAGAAATGTAGCTTCTACATCATGTTAGGCCCTCAAATTGTTGTACTTAATGCACCTTTTTGTTTATATGATGCCCTACTTATTCCATTATTTTACTAGTTTATGAATCCTTCCTACATTATTTTAATGCAATAACAAAGGTTTGTGATTGGGTTGTATTTTATATAAGAATACCTTACTTATATGCATTTCTAGTATCAATGCTCATTAAAATGTTGTTAATGTAGATTATCTTGTTCTTGCATCGCATGGTGATTCTGCACCAAGTATATGCGGACCACTTCATCATTGAATATTTCCACAAAGGAAAATGCTAGATAGTAGTACAAATACACATTTGGAATGATCTTGGATCATTTTTTACAATCAGAGGTGCAGTTATCTTTCATTGACCTGTTTTTGCACTAAAGAGCGACATTCTTGCACTAGAGAGCAACCAATTTGGAGCTTTGACATCTCGACATGCTTTAGGGGAAAAAAAGATGGTTATTATCCAAAATTATGTTCTAACACCTTCCCAAGAGTTGGATTGCACTCAAATCCCACACCTAGGTATCTAGAAGAAAATCAATAAAAATGCTCTAAATTCGCAATATTTTCAAACTGCCAAGTTTGACCTCGATTTGCATGCAAATTGAGGCAAATCTCAAAAATCCAAAGAAATGGGTATTTTACCAAAATAATAAATCATCTAGAACCCAAATAATTTCCAAATATTCGCGTTGGTATAAAATATACATGAGGGTATTTGAGGCAGTTTTATAAAAAAATACTATTTTTCCAGAATTTTAGTATCTTACTTAGATTTGCAAAAATAGCCAAACAATCAACTTCGTGCACAATTTCCGAGGCAATGGAAGTGAATCAGAAAATTCCAAGAGAGAATTTTTTGAAAAAATGACAAATTTTGTTGCCTCCAAACAAATTTCCTAGATTTGAAATGGCCTAAGAGTTACATGAGATTATTTGAGGCAGTTTTATAAACGATATTGTTTTTCCCCAGAATTCCAAAATATGCACAGATTTAAAGAATTTGTATTAGATTTGTGTTTCTTCAATTGGATCATGGTTGAACTAGATCTCCCATCCATGACATATTGTTGGGATTCAATATCCATATTGTTTGCAAAGGATTGACTTGTCCAAAGCCAAACTTGTAATGTAAAAAATATTATAAAAACAGAGCTATTGCTCCAAGCCTAGTTAGCAAGCCATTTCTTTATACCTTCATGCTGTTGAGATGAGTTTTGGGGGTTCTACCTCGTTCCCTCTAATCACTTGGAGGCTCTCCTACTATAGATGTTGTAAAAGATTGAGATTTTAATTTAATGCCAGGTTCATGCATCTCTTATGTCTATTTTATGTATTATTAATTTCACTTACATAAGTTAAGAGTTTTCATTAAAGGGAACCGAGTTGGCTGGCTAGGGCCCAGCCAACCCAGCTCGTTCTCCCTATCTTTCGTAGTCTATTTAGATCTAGTTATGTTGGTGTGAACAGAGTGATTCTTACATGCTTGAGCTTGCAGGTTTGGTGAAATCCTTGTGAATGTTTTTATGCGTGATCTTAGATCTGAGGAATCCTCATGTGTGTTAGGTTGATTTCTATTTCTAGTTTTAGTATTTTATTTCTTCCTAAAAGCATCATACTTTTCTTTCCTTTTCTGAAAGCGTTTTTGGTGTTATTTTTGAAAGGTTAGGTAGGGTTGTGATTTTGATGATTTAAGGTTGATTCATTTCCTTACAACATAGCACGCCATTATATGAATACATGTTTTGGCTGAGTGATGATATCTTTGTGCATAAGTTCAGACTGTGACGATTTCCTTACATGAACATAAATTAAATATCAATGAGCAGAGAAATTGTTTATGGCATTTTTCTGGGTTTAAAGACTTTATAAAATTAATCTTTCAAGCAAAGTATATTTATCACTGTGATAGAGATCTGAGGAGGGCTAAGTTTCATTTTTTGGATAACGTATTTTCATTTACAACACAAGAGTTTTTCCTTTTTGCTATCATGAGAATTCCCTTCAGTCCTTGCATTTATCTTTTTATTGAATGCTCGTTTTGGATTGGGAGTCATTTTCATTAAAGTTTGAGCTGAAGTTTTCTTTTATGTTTTGTTCATTTCCAGTTTAATATTCACAGCACATTAATAGATGAGTGAAGGATGGTTGAAAGCAAGACCATTGTAGTGCAGGAACAATGAGTTCTAAGTGAAGGAATAGAGAATTCCAGTATATGAATAGAGTATTCCAATATAGGAGCAGAACGTTCTAGTAAAGGAACATAGAATTCCAGTACTAGAACAGAGTACTCCAGTGCAGGAACGAAACTCATTTTGGTACGGGAATGTAATTTCTCTGGTACAAGAATGAGATATTTTCAATAAAGGAAACATATTTAAAGGAATAATAGAAGATCATTCTTTTTGTTTTCTAAGCATTGGAATTTAATCACAGGAACATAATTTATCTTTTAATATCTTTTTGAGATTGATTACAAGGTATGATTTAATTCTTCTGTCAATGTTTTTGGCAAGTATTTTTCTTGAGTAAATACAGTACTGAGAGTGTCTTGGTGTCATCTTATTTGCAAGCACAAGTAACGATTGAAAGGTTTTCTTGTAATTTATTCTTTCAGATTCTGCATGATTTAATTGTAGGAATAGAAGTAGGGTTTGCAAGTTGTTGAAATCATTATCTGGCATTTCTAGTGTTGTGCCTCCAAGTTTATGAACTCCCAAATTGATATTTAAATTTTGGTCCATTAGTACAACATATACTACACCCAAAATTTTGGCATCGTGTCCAGGAAGGCACTTAGGGGATTGACCTTGGTGACCTTTGCATTTGGTTTGCTTTTTCACCCAGTTTCTCTTGCAAGGTTTTTGTTTCTTTCATTCAAATGAATTTTTTGTGTGATTCTCTTACCTGCTGAAGCATACTGAATAGTATTTCCAGAGAGCTCACAAGCCTGGTTTGTTTCTTTTCTTGCAAATAATTTTTTACTGTGATTCTCTTGCTTGTTAAAGCATATTGGATGGTATTGCTAGAAATCTCACAACCCTAGTTTGTTTCGCTTCCTGCAAATGAGTTTTTAGGTTTTCTTGGGTGCTATAAGGACCCCCCATGTGATAATCCATGTGTTAACAATATATTCCAACAAGTAGAAGAAAAATGATAAAATTCTTAACAAAATATGCACTCCAGTAGCTTTCTCAGATCTTGGCAGTAGCTGGTGTCTCTACTTCCCAGGAGGAACAAATCTTCGTAGAATTCAAGAGGAGATCCATCATTTTAGATTTGATAAAGGAAAAAAATACCCATGAACCATCCCTTCAAGAAGGTTGAGAAGTTTTGTTTGAATATCTTTGTCAATCTAATGAGGAAATTGAAGAATCATGGATCAGATTGGATGAGGAGGAAGAGCCATTGGAAACAGAGATTGAAGATTTCTTTGCATTTCTATCATAAGATCCAACCTACACTCAGGTAAACAATCAGAAATCCTGGGAAGACTGACATGATATGCCATAAGAGGGGAAGAAACCAATTATTAATGAATCAAAAGACCAAGAATATATGAACTCTATTGAAAATTGGTTCCAAACAATTATCTCTACACAATGTTCCTCCATCATTCAACAACTCTTGGTACCATCTCAATTAAAGAAATTGGTTTCTCATATTCTGGTATGTGTTGAAGTTTATTCTTTCAAACCAAGTGTGAGTATATTTAGCATTCAATTACACACATGGTTACATTGGAATTACTCCTACACTTGAAGGAGATATTCCTCTCTCTAAATTAGGGTAGAATAATATAAGAACAATAAAAAAAAATGTCATTTGAAATAACGTTGTATAGAAAAATTCTTGAAACTGCAATTCTTAAGGCACAACTATTGAAATTTTTATCATCGAACGCTCTTGTGGTAAGACTTGTTAGAAGCAATTCACTTTTAATGCCTCATATTGTATAAAGTGACTTTGATTACTGGCCAATATTATTCATTAGGTCAGTTAAGGGGATTTTTCTTGTTCTATTTAATACTTTCCATTTGTAAGATTAAAAACCTACTTCTGGCCTATTCATTCTAACATACTGTCATCCAAGAATCCATTTCAAGATTGTCTTCGAAGGTATTGATGAAAAGCCTTCTATGGTGGACCACTCCTATAAAACCCTAATGAGCTCTCATGAGAAACCTACCACGATCAAATCGAGGAATATTTTAGTCATTATTTGAGATTATTTGTTTAAAATGAATCTTTAAGGTAGAATGACCAACTGGTAAATATTAGTAATTAAAAAATTTTCACGCCATCCCTTGCTCTTAAGGAGCATATTTGCCTCCCCACCTATTAGGTAACCTATTTAAGGTTAAATGTAATCAGATTTTCTTTTTAAGTGATTAATTGAAGGATGAGAGGTCTCATTACGAGCTGCCTACCATGATCATGGGTCCTAACAAGAATTAAATTACTTCTATTGGTCACAAGCTAGGGTAATGGATTTCCGTTGAAAAACTGGAAGACAAGAGGTCTCATCATGAGTCGTCTTGTTCATTCTTGTTAGTTCTTGTGAATGGCACTGTTGTTAGATGGATACTAAGCCAGGAAAATGGCTTCAATTAAATTCTAAACAAATGTAAATTCTTTAAGTTGACTCTAAATTTATATCTAATAGATGGGACACAAACATATATCGGGGCTAAAATGCATCCCTGTCGAGGCTATAGACCACTGCTGGTAGTAGTGTCATGCCTGTGGTATGAAAGTTAATTTTAAAATATGATTTACCTAGTTGTTTTTGTCTTTCCCTAAACTCATTATCATATCTCTCTAAGAATGGATTTAAAATCCTTCCAGTGTTATGATTTGGTGTTCTATCTTTTAGAATAATTGGGTTACTATGGATGCGGGACCCTTAGCACAAGTGATTCACTTTGCCCGAACAAGAGGAGATTCAACTATATGTTGGATAGCGGTAAGATGGTCATTCTCGGAAGGTATAATTTTGTAATCTCTCTTTTTCCTTATTTCCGTTGATTTTAATGTCTTGGATTTCAAATAACATCACATTTGATTATAATAATGTGGCTATTGAGTTGAAGAACTACTGATTAGGGTGACTCCTGAGATGCTTATGGAAATTCTGATGGTTGGCTATTTTATGATAACACTATTCTTGCAGTAATGACATTGTTAGCATTCCTATGGTAGCCCTAGAACTATATTTTCTTTCGATCAGTCTTAATGAGTAAATAATCTAGTACAGAAACTAACCAACATGCATTATCTTTTAGAACAATCTAATCTAGCATGGATCATTTGTTTACACATGGTTGCAAGAAAATTTATGGTTCAATTTTGGTTTTTGCAAGGGAACATCAGTATAGCTGTTGATTTTCTTGCATGAGGACATGCAAGATGATCGACATGGGGGGATGTTAGGCCCTAGAATTGTTGTACAAAATGCACCTTTTTATTTATATGATGCCCTACTTATTCCCTTGTTTTACCAGTTTATGACCTCTTCCTACATTATTTTAATGAAATAGTGAAGGTTTGTGCTTGGGTTTTATTTTATATAATAATACCTTTGTTATATGCATTTATAGTATTAATGCTCATTAAAATGTTGTTAATGTAGATTATCTTGTTCTTGCATCGCATGGCAATTCTACACCAAGTATATGCGAACCACTTCATCATTCAATCTTGCCATGAAGGAAAATGATAGATAGTAGTACAAACATGCATTTGGAATGATATTTGATCCTTTTTGACAATTAGAGGTGCACTTATCTTTCATTGACATGTTTCTGCACTAAAGACCAACATTCCTGCACTAGAGAGCAACCAATTTGGAGCTTCAACATCTCGACACGCTTTCGAGGCAAACCAAAGATGGTTATTGTCCAAAATGATGTTCTAACACCTTCCCATGAGTTGGATTTCACCCATGTGCCATGTGTGGCTCTCTAGAAAAAAAATCAACAAATCCGCTGAAAATTTGCATAGTTTTCACACTGCCAAGTTTGACCTCGATGTGTGTGCATCTAGAGGTGAATCTAGAAAATATGAGAAAATAAGTTTTTTACCAATATAAAGAATTATCTAGGATCTGAACCATTTCCAAATATTCACATTGGTATAAAAGTTAAATGAGGGTATTTGTAGTGGTTTTATAAAAAAAGACTATTTTCTAGAATTTTAGGATCTTACCCATATTTGCAAAAATAGCCAAGCAATCAACTTTGTGCATGATTTACGAGGAAATGGAAATGAATCAAAAAATTCCAAGAGATATTTTTGAACATGACAAATTTTGTTGCCTCCAAACATATTTCCCATATTCGTAATGGTCTAAGAGTTACATGAGGTTCTTTGAGGCAATTTTATAAAAACACTGTTTTTTCCTTAATTCCAAAATATGCCCATATTTGTCGAATTCGTATGAGATTTGTGTTTCTTCGATTGGATCATGGCTGAACTGGATCTCCCATCCATGGCATATTGTTGGGATTCAATCTCCATATTGTTTTCAAAGGATTGGCTTGTCTAAAGCCAAACTTGTAATGTAAAAATATTATAAAATCAAAGTTATGGCTCCAAGCCTAGCTAGCAAGCCATTTCTTTGTACCTTCATGTTTCTGAGCTGAGGGTTGGAGGTTATAACACCTTCCCTCTGATCACTTGTGTCAACCTTCAACGCAGCATAACTATTTCAAACCACTTTGACTGGAATTTAGCCCTTCTAATCTGAGAGGGTTCTCTCAAAACAATTATCAAGTTCAATTAAAACAACTCAAAACTACAGATTACTAACTCTGATTTATTTTTATGTGGTTTTACTGGTGAAGAAAACTGTGATGACTGCCACCATTGGGCATGGAGTCAAATTAAAGAAAATCATGGAAATCAACAGTGTTTAATGGAATCTAAGGCATCTCTTGCTTTAAAACTAATATCAAATAAACATTCACAGTCATACAGAGTAAGTGAAGGAAATTGGAGCACTTGACAGTAATTCCAAGTAATCAAAATACTATGAACACTAATAGTAAAATAGAAAACATGGTAAGAACACATGAAGTCATAACATGCATCTCATGTACAAAAACAAAGTTGTTGCAATATATATATATATATATATATAAACTGGATCAAAGGATTACATAGGGTCAGCTTCTCACATTATCGATCAATCCTTTTAGAGTCAAGGAACTGCAAATATATAGAGTAAGACCACCATCATACCATTAATTACAAAAAAATTCCACTTGGGCTAGACTCGATCAAACAATTTTGAGATCTTATCCTACTTGACACCTATTGAGAAATCTTAGGGATTTATATGAAACTAAGAAAATTCCAATTATGAACAAATAATCCTGACACACATGGAAGTTTGGAATTGAACTTTTATGATTGATTCTATCTGAACTTATATGAACCCCACATCATGACATGATGACCAAAAACCCTATGATCATGAACTTTATTTTGAGAAAATTTGAAAAACCTAATTAATTTGACCAACATACTTGACAAGCTATTCTTAGGTGTTATCATGGATAACTACTTGGAAGCTCGACTACTGCAGATGTTGTAAAAGACTGAGATTTTCATTTAATGTCAGGTTCATGCGTCTCTTATGTCTATTTTATGTATTGTTAATTTAGCTCGCATAAGTTAAGAGTTTTCCTTAAAGGGAAATGAGTTAGTTGGTTAGGGATCAGCCAACCCAGCTCGTTCTCCCTATCTTTCGTAGTGTGTGTTAGATCTAGTTATGCTGGTGTGAACATAGTGATTTTTACATGTTTGAGCTTGCAGGTTTGGTGAAACCCTTGTGAATGTTTTTATTCGTGATCTCATATTTGAGCAATCCTCATGTGTGTTGGCTTGATTTTTATTTCTAGTTCCAATATTTTATTTCTTCCTGAAAGAATAACACTATTCTTTCCTTTTCTGAGAGCGTTTTCTGAGTTATTTCCGAAATATTAGATAAGGTTGTGAGTTTGATGTTTTCAGTTTTATTCATTTCCTTATAACATAGTGTGCCCTTATATGAATACAATTTCTGGCGGAGTGATGATATCTCTGTGCATAAGTTTAGACTATAACGATTTCCTTACGTGAGCACAAATTAAATATCACTGAGTAAAAAAATCGTTTATGGAATTTTTCTTGGTTTAAAGACTTTATAAATTTAATCTTTCAAGAAAAGTATATTTATCACTATGACAGAGATATGAAGATGGTCAAGTTTCATCTTTTTGATAGCGTACTTTCATTTACAACAAAAGAGTTTTTCCTTTCTGTTATCATGAGACTTTCCTTCAGTCTTTGTAGTTATCTTTTTATTGAATGCTTTTTTTGGATTGTGAGCCTTTTTCATTAGAATTCGAGTTGAATTTTTCCGTTCCATTTTTATCATTCCTCGTTTACTAGCCATAACACATTAATATATGAGTGATGGATGGTTGAAAGCAAGCTCATTCTAGTGCAGGAACAACAAGTTCTAAGTGTAGGAATAGAGTGTTCCAATACAGGAACAAAACTTTCGAGTACAAGAATAGAACATTCCAGTACAGGAACAAAGCATTTTGGCACGAGAAAAGAGTACTCCAGTGTAGGAATGAATCTCATTTCAGTACAAGAATGTAATTTCTCTCGTAGAGGAATGAGATATTTTCAGTAAAGGAAACATATTTAAAGGCATAATAGAAAATCATTCTTTTTGTTTTCTAAGCATGGAATTCAATCAAAGGAACATACTTTATCTTTTAATATCTTTTTGAGATTAGTTGTAAGGAATGCTTTAATTTTTCTGTCAACATTCATGGCAAGTATTTTTCCTGAGTAAATCCAGTACCCAAAGTGGCTTGGTGTCATTTTATTTGCAAATACAATTAAGGATTGCAAGGTTTTCTTATAACTTATTCTTTCAGATTCTGTATGATTTAATTATAGGAATAAAAGTAGGTTTTGCAGGTTTTTGAAGTCCTTCTCTGGCATTTCCAGTGTTGTGGCTCCAAGTTTACGAACTCCCGAATTGACAATTAAATTTTAGGTTGTTAATTACACCCAACACATCATAGTTTTGCGAAATAAGATGTCAAAGTAACGAAGTGTATGGAACACAAACAAGTAAAAATTAGGGGAATTTTGAAGTAAAAAAGGGGCCTTGAAACAAAAAATGTATTAACAAAACTAAGTTTAAAAGAACCAATATTATTCATGTCATAAAAACAAGATGATGATATCATCTGCAGGCGAGAATATTTAGGAGGGAAAACAATAAAACTACTTTTTTAAATTGTATTTTCAGCTTATCTCCTTGTAGGGTTTATCAAATTTCAAGTGTGGATACCTATTGGACATGTAACTAAATTCCACATCCAACGAGTATGCACTCTAAATATTTATGAGTAGACATACATCGAAAAATATTGAAAATACATGAAAAAATGTGTTGAATGAGATATTTTAGGTGTTTTCATTTTTTTCAATATGGGTTACTCATAAATGTGCAAAGTGACTAATCATTGGATGTGGAATTCAATTACGCATACAAGCATCCAAACATGACATTTGAGTAAACTTATAAGGAGAGAAACCAAAAGATACAATAAAAAAGATAGTTTCCTTTCTTTTTCTTTAAAAAATCATAACTCTTATTATATTATTTTAACTCTTATTTTCTTTTTTTCCTTAGTAGGCCCATTTTAAACAAGTGTTGAAGTGAAGAATAAGTGTTGCAACAAGTAAGAGAAACTAATATATGTTGCAAACTAGTTATGTAGTGAACAAAATGAAATGGTAAAACTATGTAGTATAGAGTAGAGGGCAACATAGAAAATTGTAAATATCATAGTGAATATTCTAAAAATAAGAGCAAAATAGATTATAAGTAAAGTAGAGGGGATGGGTGCCTCCTCTAGGTTTGTGCCTCTAAATTTGAGGATTGGCGTCTGCTTCTAGTTGGTTCTAGTAAATTGATATAATAGTGGATTGGTTCCTAAAAGAATTATTCAAATATTTTTGTTGGTTTTCTCCTTTAAGGGCTTCCATGTGCATATAGTGTTCTCATGTATTGCTTATTTTTTTGATGCATTATATGGTTTGATTTTTTTTCTAATTATAAATTGGCCATCATATTGATTCACGCCCCCTCTCAATATTTCTTAATTACAACAATTCCAATCAAAGTAGGTTCCTCCAGCAGTCTAACCACTAGAAGGAAGATGGAACAAGAAACATGGGTAATCAAGATGATGGTTTTACAAGTAGAGCTCCCATATTTAATGGAACAAACTATGCTTTATGGAAAGTGAGAATGCAGACATATATAATGTCTCTTAGAGCTGATGTTTGTTATGCAGTGTTGGATGGATATAAAAATCCAAAACTCCTTTGATTTATAAATATGGCAAATTGGATTTCATCTACCATGAGAAGGTAATGAATTATATATTTAACGGCCTCTCATAATCATAATATGTCAAACTTATGCATTGAAAATCTTCAAGGAGATATGGCACAGATCAAAAGGGACCTATGAAGGATATGATTGGTTAAAGAGGGCTAAACTTCAATTTTATCAAATGTAGTTTGAAAGCTTAAGGATGAAAAAATATGAGAACATAGAAACCTTCATATTTTGGTGGATGAGGTATTTAACACTATTAAATTCCTTGATGAATTTATTGATGAAAACAACATGAATTTGATCATGGGAAAAATAATATGTAGTTGTTCAAAAGGTTTTGAGATCCCTTCCCTTTAGATTCAATGCAAAAGTTTTAACCCTACAAGAATTGAAAAATATTTAAAAACTATACATGGATTAGCTTCATGGTATCTTGATATCCTATGGGATGATGGCCATTATGGATAAGTTAGGATCAATGGAAGCAACCTTCAAAGTAGAAAAGAAGACACATGTGATCATGATTGTTGAAGCTCTTAATATGATGAGGAAAAGGAACAATATATCAGGAAGTTGAACAGAGGATCTAGAAAGCATAATGGTACGTTACCTTTCAAGTGTTTTATCTATGGTAAAATTTTAAATTATGCTTCTAATTCTCTTATGGAAATATATATAATGAATGTGGTGGAAAAGAAAAGAAGAAATCTAGGAAATTCAAGGAGGAGGAGAATTTCAAGGAGAAAGACTTCTACTCTAAATAGTACAACAACTCATTAAAAAAGGAGGATGTAAAATAATTGATGAATTTAAGGAAAAAGATTTCCTTATAATATTTATAAAGAGACATAGTGAAGGACAAGAGGAAACAGAGTTAGATGAAGAAGACAGTGAAGTAAATCTTAAACGTTAATTGATTAGTTCCATGAGAGAAAAAAAAATAAAAAAATCTTAGTGGAAATAAGAAGAATCTAAAAGATTTATTAATGAGGTGTGAAAGGAAATATCATGAATCTTATGAAATATGAGTCAACCTCATAAAGAATCAATTAGATGAAGAAAGAAGAAATAAAGAGGTGGTGACCATCAAGTTGAAAGAGAAGGAAGAACATCATGACAAACTAGAAATTGAGATTGTTTCCTTGAGAAATGATATTGAAAAGGATAATGATTGGTTGAATTTTGGAAGGACTCTTGAATTCTTGCATAATATACTCAACAGCAAGAGATCCCTTGTGTTAAAAACGGTATCATTATCATGAAGTTGTTAAAGGAGAATCATGTTTAGACACATCAAAGAAAAAGAAACCTGAAAGCTCTTTTTTAAGTTTCTTAAAATTTCTATCAATAAAAACGTTAGCATGAATGAAGGAGAGTACAAACAAAGATATAATGGTCAAATGAAAGAAAGTAGCACTAGGAAAGGAAGTGAAGACTAGCCAATACCCAAGAATAGATTCATAAGAATAAATCGTCCAAGAAGGCCTTTTACAAATAGGTACAAAATATTATTTTATGGATATTCCTACTCATGTACTAATTTTGGTCACAATCTATAAACTATAGAGCCTATGCAAGAATTAACTATGTCAAAATTAGAAGTAAAGAAAATATTTAAACAAAAATAAATAAGCATAAGAGATGTATAAAGAGAAATGATAAATGAAATACCTATTTTTCTCCCCTATTATATTTAATGAGTGTTGCAACTGCAATAATTATGGACACAAGGTAGTAAATTATAGAAGCATTCTAACTAGATATCACAACTAAGATAAGCAAATATAATAAGTGAGAAAGACCTAGAAAAGAAAGAGAAGATAAAAACAAGAAGAATGTGTCTTTGTCTTGTATGCACAAAACTAAGTGATTGATATATTGATAGTGGGTGTTCAAAACACATGACAAGTGATAAAAAAAAAATCTATCTCTTAAAGAAGATAAAAGTGGAAATGTTACCTTTGCGAACAACAGACCAATCAAGATTGACAGTGTATAAAATAACATGGGTAAAGCTCAAAATGTCTTGTATATTGATGGAATTAAACACAATATCTTGATTGTAAGTTAGATGTGTGATCAAAGGTATGATTTCAACTTTCACCCTAAAAGGTGTGAAGTCAAGAATGAAGATACACGGAGAATTGTGAAAAGTAAATCAAGAATCCCAAGTAATGTGTATATTCTTAATGAAGATAACGAATAGAGTTTCTTGGAAAAACTTGATGAAAGACGGGTTTTCCATAGAATATTAGGTCACATCATTTTTGATCACCTGTAAAATATCATAAGATGGAGGCAACAAGAAATTTTCCCAAAATTTCAAAGCCCAATAGTACATCTGCAAACCCTATCAATTTGGGAAGCATACTCGAGTGCATTTTAATGAAAAGGAGAATTCAATAGAAATACCATTGGAGCCAGTTCATATAGATATGTGTGGACCAACATGAACACAAAATCCAAGTGGTGAAAGGTAGTTCCAACTAATAATATTTAACTATACAAGGTTGACATGGGTTGCATTCTTAAAAGAAAAATCTAAAGCATTTGGCACGTTTAAAGTCTTCAAGGATCTAGCTAAAAATAAATTTGATCTGAAAATCAAGTCTATGAGATATGACAGAGGAGAAGAGTTTACATATGATGATTTTAATGACTTATGTGTAGGTCATGTAATAAAATATAGTTCTCAATAGCTAGGGTGCCTTAGAAAAATGTTGTAGTTGAAAGGAAAAGGAAAATAGTGCAGCGAATCATGTCTGAAGAGATAATGGTGCCATGAACCTTTTGTGATAAAGTTATCCACACAACACTTCATATTTTGAATACAATTCATATCATGGAAAAAAATATTAAAACACCTCATGAATTGTGGTTTGGAAGGCCAACATCACTTAAACAATTTAAAATATTTGGTAGCAAATGATAAATCAAAATAAATGAGGAAAATTTAGGAAACTTAATTCTTGAGTATATGAAATCATATTTTTAGGTTCTGCAACCAAAAGTGAAGGCTATAGATGCAACAACAAAAGATATAAAAAAATGATTGCATTGATGTGAATATAGATGAAGCACTACCTTACAACGAGATACAAATTAGTTTAGATGAATGAGGAAATAGTGAAAGCGAAGAAGAATTTCATGAAGAGAAAAAAAGGAAGAAGAGGCAAAACCTCCACATCCAAAGACTCACTCACGTAATTTTCAAAAGATTCATCCAGGAAAAAACGATCCTAGTGATAAAGGATCGAGATTTTATACCAGAAGAAAATTGATCAACACACCCATGCATGAAATTGTAGCTCTACTATCTAAAATAGAACCGAAAAACTTTTCCAAAGCTAACAAGGACAATCATTTTGTCAATGATATGAAAGAAGAAATAAACCAGATAGAGAATATTGAAACATGGGAACTTGTGTCTAGACCAAAAGACAAAAATGTAATTTGCATTGAATGGGTCTTCAAAAACAAATTAAATGAGGAAGGAAAAATATTGAGAAATAAAGATAGACTATTGTGAAAAGGGTATGCATAAGTAGAAGGTGTCGATTTCAAAGAAACATTTTCTCATGTAGCCCAACTTGTATAAATTAAAATGTTATTGACATAGATATGTTTTATAAAAGTGAAAATCTATCAAATGGATTTCAACTCAGCATTCCCAAATGGCGACTTAGAAGAAGTGTACAATGAACAACCAAAGTGATTTCATCTATCAAAATATTAAAACTAGGTATATATACTAAATAAATATTTCTATGGGTCAAAGAAAACTCCCAAGTCTGGGTATTCAAGACTTGATAGATATCTACAACAACAAGTTTTGAAAAAGGGAAGAAGAGACGATAATCTATATATTAAAGTTGAAAATGAATATACTTTGATTATTATTATTTATGTGGATGTTAAACACACATGAAAATTTAGATAGAATTTAGTTCATCATTGAATGCCTATTATTCACAATGATATACCTTTTTATACAATGTCTAATGACCTTGACTTTCAGATATCAAGTGGTCTCTTGGACTCCAATGACTCTTTATATTCCGCACCATAACCCTTAGTGAATTAGGTATCCGACATTCCCCCCATTAATCCAAAGGTTTATATATGAATCCAAGAAGGGATTTTTAATTAAAAAATGAAAAAAATGCATGCAAACAATTGGTTGAATGTTCTCTCTAAAATGATGGTATAAGGTGGGAGAACTTGAGGTCTCAACTAGTGGTGGTTTAAGGATGACCACCAACACTAGAATGTTTAGTGTAGTTCCTGGAACAGTTCTAAATATGACTAGAAGATAAATTATCTTTTTATTCAAAATGATCCCTAAGTTTTTGAAAAGGGAGACCATTGAGGTCTCAACTTCGAACGCTTGATGAAGTTCCTAGAACAATTCTGAATATAGCTAGAAGATGATTTTTTTTGCTAGAGAAAGTGCTCCATAATTATTTGAAAAGGGATACCATTATGTCTCAACCTGTGGTGGTTTAAGAAAGGCCACCAACCAAAGGCATGCTCATGGGCCATTGCTTTATCTCTTACTACAACTCTAAATATTGGTATGGTTGACTCTTTCTCTAGGCTCACGCAATAGGCTGAGGTTGTGTCTTAGCCTCACTTGATGTATATTTGAAGCTTGTAGATGATCATCAATTCGCCCCCATCAAACACAAGGTGAGAATATGAAGAAATCTCAACTACAAGACTATTAATACTCCACAAGGGATTCACTAAATGAACCCCTGACATATCATGTGCGTTCATGGCATACTAAACAATACCCCTAATTTGACTACATATTGGAAAATACCTCTAAAAATCACATTGTTTAAACCCCTACCAATACAAACCCAATACACCTTCCCATTTTAAAAAACACCTACTTTCACTAGATATTGTAGGTATCCATTTTTTCATTAATATTTTTTATACCCCTTTATATTTTTTCATTAACTTTGAGTTCCATCTTTTATACCTACCAATATAAAAACCCTTTACCCCCCTATATATCCCCCAATACGTTATGTCATTTTTTCTTCAATATATATCCCCGAATATGAACCCACGTGGTATGGTATTGCTCCCTCGATGAAGCCCCCGTGCAATACCCAAGAATGAATTCTATGGTATGATCGAAATATCTTCTTGGTTATTGAAACCCATTAACAAGAAACAATCCATCAAAGGTGAATCTTCATTCTTGAAGGAGGCTTATTTCTGAAGCATCTACTTAAATGATGAGTATTTTTATGGAAATGCTCACATAGGTGAAGATAAAAAAAAGTGATCTTTCACATGGAAAACTTGATTATAGTGTTTCCATTTGAGAATATGTTGTTGTTGTGGAAGAGGAATGGGATCTTGAACAAATGAAATTGAACCGCCTTGAATAAATCCAACACTTTGAAACTGAATGGGCTTGGAGTAGTTCGAAATATGAAAGGACACTACATCCTTGTCATATCCAAGGCAGGCTATGTGCTTGTTGCTGAAAATCTCTTCGCAAGGTTTGATGATCAACTTAGGAAGAGTAGGCTGAATTTTTGCATATGCATGCAAATCTGCTATTGAAGTGAGCACTTGATGTGAATTATCCTTGACTTCAATTTCTTGTTGCTAATGGAACTCTGTGTCAATGTCAAAGAGAGGATTGTTCTAAAAAAAAATAAAAAAATAAAATAAAATAAAAATAAAATTAAATAAATAATAATAATAAAATAAATAAATAAAAATAAAAATAAATAAGTAAATAAATAAAATAAAATAAATAAATAAATAAAAAAAATAAAAAAAATAAATAAATAAAAAAAAAAAAGTTCATAATGATGTCTTCTTTTTTGTAACTCGTCATGTTAAATCTGTGATTCAAGATGCAAAAAATCAATCTTGTCATGTGCATTTTGCAATAGATTCTGATGTCAAAAAGAGTGTCCTTGCTGATGTTTACCATCCCATTAACAGTGGAATGTATCAATGTATTCAATATTCCCGTTGCATCTCCCTTTCAATCAATTTCACAACAATTGAAGCAAAAGAATGGTGTTGGATTCAACTAGAAATGCACCTATAAACACATAAAATGGTAAATACCTCCCACTGCTAAATAGCTGCAACTATAAGATGAGTAGAAAACTACCGACAAAACTATGAAAAATAACTAGGTCACTAGAGGAACATTGCAACATACAACACATATACTAATTTCAACAAAACAAATGATTCATTTCTTGAACGTACTCACTGATCAAACTAACACACATACTATGCAAATGTAATTAAACACATATGAACCAACACATATATGCTAAAACAATGTATATGAATATAATTCCCATTACAAAGCAGAGGCATATAACCAACATGATTCCAATATCATTGTGTGCAAGGTGAAATATGCATATTGGGCCTCAAATGCTTCCAGATAATTGAAACTTCTATTAATCGTTGAAGGCTCTTCTGTTATATAAATACATGTGGAGATAATCTGATTATGTGTGTGAATATCTCTCAATCAAAATTGATTTAAGAACATATATCATATACACGTGAAGGGTACCTTTAATATGTTATGGTCCACATTGAGAATTTAAATGTCTTTATATATCAATGGTGAACAACACATGTGTAGTTCTCACAACTATCCCACATGCAAGGAAGCATACACATTCAATGCAACATATAATCCTTCAATTATTCTCTACAATAATCGATGAAAACTAAGGATTTCACGACCACGATGCCAGTTCTGTCTTGAACATTCAAAAGTAAAGAACCATGAGATCAGTGTTACAATGAAACCTACAGTCTAATTCAATGCAGAAGGAGATTCAACACATTAGTCTAGCATTCAATACTATGCAATGAGTGTTTCATTGTTGTTAAGGATAGGGATCGACTCATCAGTCGAATTTGATCATACAAGCTCATTTCTAGAGATGAGAACTTATTAGGAAGGGTGGAACACTAAACTTTCTCTAATATTACAAGTGACTGTGTTTCATTGTTGTTAAGGATAGGGACCGGCTCATCGGCTGGATTTAATCATACAAGCTCATTTCTAGAGATGAGAACTTATTTGGAAGGGTGGAAAACACTTCAATGGAGTAGATGGGTGGAAATGGTAATTGGAATCATCAGTGTGGTCATTAGTCTAGCATTCAATACTATGCAATGAGTGTTTCATTATTGTTAAGGATAGGGACCGACTCATCGACCGGATTTGATCATACAAGCTCATTTCTAGAGATGATAAGGATAGGGACCGACTCATCGGCCGGATTTGATCATACAAGCTCATTTCTAGAGATGACAACTTATTAGGAAGGGTGGAACGCTAAACTTTCTCGAATATTACAA
This sequence comes from Pinus taeda, assembly GCA_000404065.3. Classification (NCBI taxonomy): domain Eukaryota; kingdom Viridiplantae; phylum Streptophyta; class Pinopsida; order Pinales; family Pinaceae; genus Pinus; species Pinus taeda. Next base: position 46,312 of record APFE031629319.1, read on the forward strand.
GTGATTGTGTTTCATTGTTGTTAAGGATAGGGACCAGCTCATCGGCTAGATTTGACCATACAAGCTCATTTCTAGAGATGAGAACTTATTTGGAAGGGTGGAAAACACTTCAATGGAGTAGATGGGTAGAAATGGTAATTGGGATCATTGGTGTGGTCAAAATTCCAATGATTAGGGAAGTGGAAGACGTTAAGTCCATGCAAGGAGCACCCAATTGATAGATAAAAAGGAAACAAGACCACATAGTTGGGCACGCAAAAGAGAGAACGATATCATGATGGACTATGGCTAGCCGTAGGCAGGAATACGTTGCCTAGTGATGGATTTTCAGTGCACAACCACCAAGTTATATGTTACAACAACAATATTAGGGGCATTTTAGGTAAGAGAGGATGAGGATTTGAAGCATTGAGCATTATAGTCCATGAAGAATATGAAATAACCCCGACAAAACAATAAAGTGCCCAACAAGCACATTTGTTAGACAGAGGGGTGTTTCGTAGTAGAGGTAGAGAGGAGTAACTCATGGTGAAGGGAAAATTGAGGCCTTATATATACTATTCCAGCAAAGGATAAATTCCAGCAAAGGATAAATCATGTTAGACTATATACAAATATGTAGAGTAGCATCTAGAATGGCATATTTTCACTTATGCAATGGCAGAGAGTATTTCTTTGACCTGTAAACCTTCAAGAAAATAGGTTTTAGATAGATATGTGATAGCTTGCTAATGCTCCATAGAGAAACTATAATAGGAACATAGGAGTTATTATTGAGTAAAAAGGTTTGATATGAGAAGAATAACAAAAAACACTAAACACTGGTAAGATCTCATGACCTGCTTTCATATCATGTTAAGCACACATGAAAATATAGACAAAATTTAGATAATCATTGAATGCTTATTATTCACAATGATATACATTTTTATCCAATGTGTAATGAACCTTGGTTTTGATATACCAAGTGGTCTCTTGCACTCCAATGATTGTTCATATTCCACACCATAACCCATAACGAAGTAAGTGTCCAACATTCTACCCCTTAATCGAAAGGGGTATATATGAATATGAGAAGGGAGCTATAGTGAAAAAATGCAAAAAATACATGGAAACAACTCATTGAATGTGCTCTCTAAAATGATGGTATAAGGTGGTAGAACTTGAGGTCTCAACTAGGGGTGGTTTAAGGATGACCACTAGTACTAGAATGCTTAGTGTAGTTCATGGAACAATTCCAAATATGGCTAGAAGCTAAAGTATTATGCTAGTGGAAGTGTTCCCTAATTTTTTGAAAAGGGAGATCATTGAGGTCTTAATCTGGAATGCTTGACGAAGTTCCTAGAACAATTTAGAATCTAGGTAGAAGCTGAAGTCTTCTTCTAGAAGAAGTTCTCCATAATTATTGGGAAAGGAAGACCATTAGGTCTCAATGTATGGTGGTTTAAGGAAGGCCACCAACCAAAGGCATGCTCATGGGGTATTGCACTATCTCTTTGTACAGCTTGGAAACTTGGTATCATTGACACTTTCTCTAGGCTCACGAAATAGGCTCAGATTATGGCTTAGGCTAGCTTCATGTATGTTTGAAGCTTATATATGAACATCAATCCTCCCCTCATCAAATACAGGGTGAGAAGATGAGGAAATATCAACTACAAGACATGTCAATACCCGAGAATAAATTCTAGGGTATGATGGAATATCTTCTTGGTTGTTGAAGCCCAATGCCAAAAAACAATCCATCCAAGGTGAATCTTTGTTCTTGTAGGAGGCTTGTTTCTGAAGCATCTGTTTTTATGAAAATTCTCAAATAGGTGAAGATAAAAAAAAAATGATATTTCACATGACCAACTCGATTACAATATTTCCATTTGAGAATATGCTGTTGTTGTGGTGGAAAAGGAACATGATCTTGAAGAAGTGAACATGAACAACCTTGAATAAATCCAGCACTTTGAAACTGAATGGGCTTGGAGTAGTCTAGAATATGAAAGCACATTGTATCCTTGTCATATCCAAGATTGGTTATGTGCTTGTTGTTGACAAGCTCTTCACAAGGTTTGATGATCATCTTAGGAAGTGTAGGCTAAATTTTTGCTTCTGCATGCAAATCCTCTATTGAAGTGAGAACTTGATGTGAATCATCGTCAAATTCAATTTCTTGCTGTTGATATGTCGGAGAGGATTGTTTAAACAAAAATAGTTCAGAATGATATATTTTATGTTGTAACTCATCTTGTTGAAGTTATGATTTGAGATGGAAAAAATCAATCTTGTCATGTGCATTTTACAATAGATTATAATGCTAGAAAGAGTGTCCTTTCTAATGTTTACCATCCCATTAACAATGTAATGTATTAGAGTATTGAGTAATCCTAATACATCGTTGATTTCACAACAATTAAAGAAAAAAATGGTTGGATTCAACTACAAATGCACCTATAAACAATAAAATGATAAATAGCTCCCACTAATAAATATATGCAACAGTAGCAAGCTACCAAGAAAAAAATGTGAAAAATAAACCAAGTCACTAGAGTAACAGTGCAACATATAACACAAGTATCGATTTCAACGCAACAAATGATTCATTCATTCAACACACTCAGTGCTCACACTAACACACTCACTACGCAAATGTAATTCATTGCATATGAACCAACACATATATACTAAACCATCGTATATGAAAATAATGCATATCGTATATGAAAATAATGCATATTACAAAGTAGAGGCATATAACAAACATGATTCCAATCTCATTGTGTGGAGGGTGAAATATGCATATTGTACATCAAATGCTTCCAGATAGATTAAAGTTATATTATACGTTAAAGTTTCACCCATTATATAAATACAGGTGGAAATAATCTAATTATATGTGTGAATATCTCTTCATCAAAATTTATAAGAACATATATCGTATACGTGTGAACAATGCCTTTAATACATTATGGTACGCATTGAGAATTTAGATGTCTCTATATATAAATGGTGTAGAACATATGTACAGTTCCCAAAACTATCTGACACACAAGGAAGGAAGCATACAAATTCAATGCATCATACGCTCTAATTTTCCTTTGTAATAATCCATGAAAGCCAAGTTTTAAACCACCACGACACCATCTCTGTCTTGAGCGTTCAAAAGTGAAGAACGATGAGATTAGGGATGCGATGCAAACCTGCGCTTTTAGTCAAGATAGAAGGAGATTCAATAAATGGCTCCAACATTCAATGCAATGCCAAACTTTCTCAAATATTACAAACGACTTGGAAATGAACTTTCCCTTGTTGTTTAGGGACCAACTTGTAGGCCAAATTCGATCATACAAGCTCACTTTTAGAGATGAAAACTTATTGGGACAGGTTGCAAATGCTTCAATGGAGAATAGGAGCGGCAATGGTAACTGAAATCATTGGCCTGATATACATTTCAATGGTTAGGTAAGAGGAGGATGTCAAGGTTGTGTAAGGAGCACCCAGTTGAGCGATAAAAAGAAACGAAGACCACACAATTGGGAAAACAAAACGGAGAATTATAGTTCGTACGACTATGACAGGCCGTAGGTAGGAATAAATTCCCTAGTGACAGATTTTCGGTGCACAACCAACAGGACATACGTTACAACAAGAAGATTGTGGGCCTTGCAGGTAAGAGAGGCTAAGGATTTGGAGAGCTGAGTGTTACCGTCCATGAAGAATATGAAGGAAGCCCGACAACATAATAAAGCATCTAATAAGCACATATGTCAAAGCAAAGGCAAAGAGGAGTAACTCGTGGTGAAGGGAACGTTGACGCATTACGCACACGATGCAAGCCGTGGACAAATCATGTTAGACTAGATAAATGTCAAACATAGGGGTATTTCAAAGCAAAGGCAAAGAGGAGTAACTCATGATGAAGGCAACGTTGACGCATTACCCACACGATGCAAGCCGTGGACAAATCATGTTAGACTAGATAAGAATGGGCAGAGTAGCATCCAGAATGGTAGAGTTGCACTTCTGCAATGGCTGAGAGTGTTTCTTTGACCCATAAACCATCACGAAAATAGGTTTGTAGATAGATATGCGATAGGTTGTTGGCGCTCCATAAAATAGCGGCAATAGGTACACGTGATTTACCATTGAGCAGAAAGGTTTGATATGAGAATACTAACAGAGCAACAAAAACAACACTATGCAGATACGTAAAGAAAAAAATCTAATGACTTAGGTCTATGGTTCAAAATCATATACATTTTTATACCATGTTTAATGAACCTTGGTTTCCATATACCAATTGGTCTCCTGACTCCAATTATTGTTCATATTCCACACCATAACTCTGAATGGATTAGGTGTCCAATAGTGGATGACATAATTTTTTGAAGTCATTGGTTGAGCCAAAATTTGCAACTGAGATTAAGGAATAATTTGAGATGTCCATACTAGGAAAATTACCATTTTTCTTAGGACTGCAAATTGCACAATAAGACAAAGGTATATTCATTTCCCAAACCAAGTATCTAAAGGAAATGTTGAAAAATTTTGGCATGGTAGATTGACACTTTTTTTGTATTTACAAATTTTCTCAGTGACAACTATTCTATCTATCTACTACCTCTATTCAAGTCTACATATTCTCCATCGTTATGGATGGAAATTAATTGCATCTAATTCTAGTTACAATTTCTCCCCATGAGATATTAACATAAAAAAATTGATTTGCTCACTTTTCCTTTATCTGCAACTAGGCTCCTCATGTGATGGTTGTATATAACTATCTTATTATGTAACATTTTCCCTTCTTATGTTTTGATTTGAAGGAAGACATGAGAAGTTTGAAGCATGAAGACTCTCAGACAACGCAGTGGAGTTTCACAATAGTTGTTGATAGAAAGTGCTTCAATAAAAGAAAATATTTACCATAGAAGATAGGTAAGGGTGAGTCTCATTCTTAGCTAGTATAGCTTCTTTCCATTGATGTCAAAGGGGTTAGATTATAGATTGTTGGAGATATTTTACATTGGTAGTAGTGCTTATATATGAGGTTTTTCCATCAATGGAAAAGGGGGAGATTGTTGAGTATTTTGTTTTCATTGATGTCAAAGTTAGGAGGGGGGCCAATTAGAAGGTCAAGAAGAAAATTTGTAGCTAAGAGAAAAGGATCACAGGAGAGTGAAAATAAGTAATAGACAACCTTAAAGAGAAAAATTTAGTCATCAATAGGCATCTTTCTAGCTAATCTCGAAGTATTCGCTATCTCACAAAGTATAGGATCATAGAATCCTGACATCTAATATGGTTGGGACCTAGTCGCATCCTCTAGCCATGAAGCACTAAGATAAAGTGCTTAAGGGATAACCACCCTTAGAATGTATACTGGGTAGTGGGTGTTTTTTTAAAGTTATAACATGAATTGGATGGTACTATTGTTGGCAAAAAATACAGTTAACCACTAATTATTGTTAAAATATGATTAAAATGTGATTATAAAACACCCAATGGGTTTAGCAAGCTTAATTATATCACACACAATATGCTTTATTGATTGATCATCCTAGTATGATGTGTCATAGATCCGGTATGACACAATAATGGTGGCTCCCATGATGGGGTACGAGGAACTGTAGATTATATTGTATAGAAGTTACATCGATATCTAGTATGATGAGGCATAGATATGACAAGGTAGAGATATGATGTGGCATGACATGTATGATAGGTGACATTCATTTTCGGCCATGTTGGATGGCTAGCTAGACAATTTATGGATGACGAGTGGTAGAAGCAGATCATGAAATGTGGCATAGATATGATGTGGAAAAGGGGGGTCGATATTGGGGTATTGGTGCACTCGGGTACCAATATGAATAACACTACATGATCATGTCCAGTATTTGATATGATAGAAAATATGCCATCAATTACAAATCATGGAAATAATTTAAACACTCCATTAGTTGATAGGAAAGGGGTAATAGAGTACCGAGGTACTGAGATGGATAATAATGCATCAACCTTCAGTATGTGGCATTTTAGTATGAAGGTTGAGGTCATGACACATGGTTGTGGGTGCTCGATGGTTTAGGTCATGGAGCTAAAAGATTTGCGATTTGAGAATCTAAGTGTTTAAAAGTGTCCTTATTAAAAAGGTACTTGAATTACAGATCCTTGGGAATAATTATTTCGACCATTCTCCTAGAATTTGGTCATAACACATGATTGGTGGTGTTATCACTCAGGTTGTTCCCCAAAACTTGTGAGAAAAGGGAATACGGCTGAGGTAACCACTAACCAATATTTTAGATGCAATTTCTAGCCAAACTGCATCTAGAGAGGGCTCTCTCTTAATAATTTAACTTTGTTTTTTGATGTTTTTATGCTAGTTATGATGTGTAGAGTTTTGTTTTAAGTTTGTTTGGATGGTCATTTTAAACAGAGCTAGGATGCAAGTCTAAAACAGTTTATTCCATTGGGCAAATGGAGTCTATGAAGATAGATTGCTGAGTGTGTTTCTGTGATAAAGGGCAATACTACAGAGCAAGATAATCAATTTTGGAACAATATTGAAATTCAGGAATTGATGGAATGTAAGCCAATGGGTGAAGGGAAATCAAGAATCCTTCATCATGGTGGCAGAGGGAAAGTGCATGAATATTTTCAAGGAGCAATGAAGAATTCCTTGGCAATTTTCAACGTGAAAGAATTAGTGGAAATAGAAGCACTTAAGAATTTATGTTTATCTTGATTCTGAAGAAAATATAAATAACAGTAGGAATTGAACATAGAGTGTATTTAAACAAGTTATGGGCTATTCTTTTTCCCTGTTGCTAAGATTATGAAACATATATGAAATTTGCAAACATAGAAAACACAAAACACAGTTTAGAATAACTTATTGATCCATAGAAAGACATAGGAATTCTGTAGCAGAGCCCAGAACATCAAATCCACATTCAGACAGTCCAACAGCAGTGCACTTCAACAATCTTTGTATTAAAAAATATCAGATTTATAGCGTGGTCCAAAGAGGAAAATCACCAACCCCGAATACATTCCTTGGGGAGGTATTTATACAAAAAGAGAGTTACAAAATATCTTGTGGATAAGATATGAAGCAATAACCTCCTTCACCTACTCTAACAAGGGAATAAATGCAGACATAAATGTAGGAGTAATTGTGGCTATGGTGGCTGCTTTATTTGATAAGATATTTTTGACTTTTCAATTCAGGAAGTTGGCTGGTAGTTGTGTCTTCACTTTGCATTCCTGCTTTGCTATCCTGATCCTTTTACCTGCTCTTGATTTTACTTTAACGCGTCCTATTCCTCGCTTGACCTCCTTCCTCTATATCTGCCACGTGTCTTGTTAGTTGACCAAGTGTAGATAGACAGAAAGATCCAAACTACCTAGGTAAAATTTCCAGCATACTCTGCCACCACAGGTCTGTAGGCAACTGATGTCTTTGTATTTTTACAAGTGCTTCATTAGCCCCAGTATATCTATAAAAGTTGGTCTTGACTTCAAAAGGATGATTTGTTTCATGTTCTATATAAAACAAATTTTCCAATTATTCATATAAACTCTATCCGGAAGGAGGCCCTGTGTCTTCTGAAGTGCTGGATGATGCAGTGATTTGATTTGTAACATAAGTGTTTACCCTGTGAGCATATTGTTGATGTGATAACAATCTTTGATTGCTGGTTAATAAACTGGGTAGACCCTTCTGCTGCAAGACTGTGAACTTCTCTGTGAAGGCATTAATGTCCACCTTCATCTCTTGGCACTTCCTTTCCAAAGTCTGTACAAAATTTCTCATTGTTAGCACCTTCTTCACTGTCAAAATGGTGCTTGTTTTGTTCGAGATCTCCGAAGCTGCTAGCTGTTCTTTAATATGGGTATTCAAAAAGTGGATCAATCTATTGGCCTGCTCAGGAATATTTCCCAATGATGCCCTGGCCCTTTGAATTTCCACTTGGGCCCTTTTTATTAGTTCAATTTGTTCATGGATTGTTTGAATTGATTGCCATTGGTCAGTAATAGACTGGCCAATCTTCGTCCACAAAATCATTTTAATGTCTGCTAGAGGTTTATGCAAGGTGAGAACCTTTTCCAATGATTTCACCTTGTTCTCTAGGGCCTTTACCTCTCTGGTTTTCTCTGCCACTATTATTTTTTACTTTTCATAGCTCACCTCTAGCTTTGCTAGTCTTTCTTTTGCCTCTTTGAGCTCTGACATTTGAGCTTCTAGCTCTTTCATTACTTTCATCATTTCTTCCATCCTCATGTTGGTCTCTGGCTCTGTTGTTGCTGCTGCTGAAGCATCTGTAGCTGCTGTACCTGTTGTTGATGTTGGCTCAGTGGGAGGGATTGATGTTGTGACTGTGGGGAGAGGAGAGATAATTGTTGGAGCTGTTTCAGGTGGCTGGGAGGTCGACTCTCCCTGCATGGTTTGCAATGATTTATCCAACTCTTGCTCTGTTTGAATCAGAATTTGATTCATCCTCATCAACAGATCCATTACATCTTCTTCTACCTTTTCCTGTGCCAGTTCTATTGTTTGTGGATGCATGGTGATAGGCAGTTTCAATTGCTTCCTAAGGGCATCAATATCTTCCTCCTTCTTCTTTATGTGTGCTTTGATGCCCTTGACATCCTTGGGATCATGTCCCAGCTCAATAATTATCTCTTCTAGAGTCTTTATTCTGTTGTCTTTGGCTAAAAAAGAGATCTTCTCCAAATCCAATTGGGCAGATGTGTTACTTAATGATTTTTTCAATTGGTGGGCTAACATTGCTTTATCTGCCAATGTAGCATAGACCATTTCACCCATTTGTTTGTGCAATTCTACTTGGTCCATTGGGTGTATATCTTTGGGAAGGACCTCTAAATTGGTTCTTATGTAGTCAGCTGCAGATTGTGGTTGTTGAACCTTAGGCTTAAAATGAGTTAAAATCATCTTCTCCTCCTTAATGTCATAAGCTGCCATTAGTCTTTGCTATTTGGATGGTGTCATTTTGAGAAATTGATCATACAGTTGAATTCTCAATGAATCACTTTGGGCCTTAATCTCCATGAATGTTTGTTTGATGTCAGATTGTTTCTTAGTTTGTGACCTTGAGGAGGAGACTTCCATTCCATGTTGCCTCTCCACTTCTTGCCTGTGAGAGCTAGTTGATGTCTGTTGGTTGATGGCCCTCTCTCCTCTTGTGCTTTCTGTGATTCCCTCCACAATGTCCTCTTCAGGTAGAGGATCTACCCTTTGTCTTTTGGCCTCTTGCTGTTCTATTGACCCACTTTCAGGTGTGCTCTCTTTTCGGTCTCTTTTCTTACTTCTTTCCTTAGGAAGAGGGGACTGCAATCTTTGTACTTCTGGTGCTTCTGCCTGTAGCGAAGGGGCTTGCCCTTGACTGTGTTCCTTTGAGGTAGTTGGTTGTTCTTCCATTGTTTCTTGCTCTCTAACTACTATCTCCTTGCCCTTTGTTTCCCCTTCTGTTGGTGTAGTCCTTTCTTGGGCAACTTGTTGTGAAGTTGTAGTAGTTGATGAGCCTTCCCTGGTTTGTTGTGGTATTTTGAATGAGACATGCCCAAAAGAATCTAATTCAAGAGTTGTTTTCTAGATTTTTCATAGTTTGTTCCATTTTCTCTTCCTAAGTGAGCTCTTCCACTAGTGTGCCCTCCACCCACTCATCATGGTTGGCAAACTATTCTATTTCAAGGATGCTGCAATGTTCATAGGGTGCCAGACTATATTTTATCCTTCTTGCATTGATAAATCCATTTGGGTCATAGGGTACCCAAAAAACGCTTCTCTTGAGTCTGAGTGTTTGACCGAATATTTCATCAACATCCTTCCATCCCTATTTCTTGTTCATGACATAGGGGCCTAACTGGTCTCTGAGTTTCAATTGGGCCTTTTTCTTTGTGCTATGGAAGTGAGTCAAATCTGAATTGATGAATTGCCTGAAATATTCCAAGGCAAATAGTCTCATTGGCACATATCTTGGCAGCCTGTAGGGGCATAGCTCACAACCATATATCCTGAGGATAGTGTGATTCTGGTAAAAGTACCAGTCACCTATTTTATAGTTTTTGGAGAGATGTAGTATCTTTTGCATATCATATGTCAGTCTAGGAGGAGGAGTTCTCATCAGGAGAGAAGAGACTGGGTATACAAACATATCAATGAACTCACAATAAGAGTAGGGAGGGTTGCGGAATTCATGAAGGATTGAGGTCCAAAAAATGATAGACCTCTTTTCCCCTTTATGGTCCAATTTTCTAATGGGGAATTGGAAAATATTTGGCTGATAATATAAGAACAGATGATAGATATAGGATGAATATTTAAAGATTCCCTCCCTGTCTAGATTCAACAATTGGTCATGTATCTTGTTGGAAATAAATTTGGCATAGTTGTATTTGACAACAGGGGGCTGCCCTGGGGTAAATATAGACATTAAAACCAATATAGTTTCATCAATATGTTCACTTGTCTTGAACCCAAAAACAAAAGATATCATATCAACAGCTAATCTACCCACTTCATTGAAAGATGCATAGTGAAAAGGAGGTGGCTCCTTAGGCTGGCGATCTGCTCTCATAAATACTTGGGCAATTCTGGTTATCTTTGAGCTGGAGAGTTTTGGACCTTCATCAAGCAAGAATTTCATAGTAAGAGGAAACTGGAGCTAGGTTGGTTTGAAGTTCAACATTTGATTTATGGAGTCAGGAGTAATATGAAAGTGGGTAGTTCCAGATGGAGTCTTAACTTCCCTTTTAGTTGGCTCATAGTTCTCACAGCAAAGGTGAACTATCTCAGGGAAAATATTGACAAAGGGGAGGTAGTATATGGGTAGATTTGATTCTCATATGCCATAAACATCATTTTGGTTTAAGTAATTGTTTCTGAGCTTACAGACTGCTTGTAGATGGTTTTGGTAGCCTACTAAGTCTTGAATTAGATATTCTTTATCAGCTAAGGGCAGATGTTCCAATTCCTTGTCAGGTGCATTAAGAGGAGTGATACTTAAGACTACTGGACCTTCGATGGCTAAATTCTGTTGCCCTTAAAATTGGAATTTTCTAGCTCTGTGTAAGTAAAATAGGCCAAACAATAGCTCTGTGGATTTTTTCCGGGAATTTCACCGTAAAACTGGTTTGTTGGTTTATATTTAGCTCTGTGGATAGAAATTAGCTAGAGAGATAGAACTTGTGGGCTTCTTTGGCACAATGGGCGACAATTGTGGGCAAAAGGAAGTTTTAAGGGTTCCTTGGAGAATTTGCAAGGTTGAACGAGCTCAATTTTAGGTCAGGGTGTGGATTTATGGTGAATTTTGGCAAGACAGAGGTTATGGTGGGTAACACAGTGTCTTTTCTTCAAATTCTAGGTTCTCTGGGCAAATCTATAGAGAAAACCAACAAAAAACAGGGTTCGGCAGCAAATTTGTTTAAATACCTGTTCTAACGGCGGAATGGTCGATTTGCAGGTGACCAGATGAGTCGAGCTATGGAGTAAGAACTGCTGGGTGGCGGACTGTATGGTGAAAATTCTCTTTTGGACGTAAATTAGCATGCAGAGGCCGCGTTGAAAAAACAAAGACAAATGGGTAAAAATAACGTTTTTCACCTCTTTTTACAAGAATTTTTTACTTTGGCGGGTTTTGGTGCACTTTTCTCTGATGACTTCAGCATGACATAATTTTTTCGTGTAGCGGGGTACGGACGGTGACATGGCAGGTGACGTGGCAGGTGACATGGTGGGTGAGGTGTCAGGTGACGTCAGCAGATAGACGGGCGGCAACGGGGATGACTTCATCAGATGACATAGGCATGATGTCAGCAGGGAGGCGGTTGGGTGGTAAGCGGTATTCCCCGCACCGCCTTTGGAGGGAAGTGGTTTTGGAGGAGGGGGCTCTAAACACGTCGGGCGCCTAACACGCGTCCTCGGTACGGCGACAATACCGCCCATCACACGGACACTATCATTCGGCATATGAGGGCTTCTGATATCGTCGATAGTCGTTGGATCTGTCAACGACGATTGGACGGTTGGTGGGTGATGAAGGTAGCGGCGATTTATCAGTGGGGGACCCGCTATAATATATCGCTTTTTGTAATGTTTGGCAGGGTTTATTTAAGACTTTGGTTAAATGGGTTTTGGGGGTAAAATATGCGGGTTCGGCTATTTATTTAGCCAGAAGCTAAACAAGTCCCAATGGGACACGTGGAGGGTTGTTATTGGCCCCGGATGGACCAATAACTCCCGATAAAATTTAAAATATAGCTATAGTTAGCCAAAGGTTGGGGTATTAGATATTTAGGGCTTTGGTGTATTTTTACATAGTAAGGGAGGGGAAATATTCACATAGGAGCTATATAATAGTCTCAGTAGGTTAATATGGCTATGTGGGATAGATATGTATGAATTAGGCTAAGTTTATAGAATAGAAACTTAGGCATGGGGGGAATGAAAGGGTACCAAGTTATGAAGTTTAGGAATCTTGGAAAAATGGAATAAAAACATTTTACACAAGAAATGTGGCTTGTTTTGCCTAGGTGAAAACACAGTTTCACTTAGTTTTTTCCATGAAATGAAGTGGACTAAGGGCAGTGAGAAGATCTCATTGTCCTTGGGGGGATGTTAGTAAGTGATTTTTGGAAAAATGAGGAGGGAAATTAGTCATGCTCCATTTATTTTGTAACCACCTTGCCATAGAACCTTATGATATTTATGAGATGAAACCTATTGCAAGAGGACCAAATTTCCCATAAGCCTCCTTCCACAACATCAAAACTGCCTACCCAACCTAGTACACCTAACATTTTTTCTTCATTTTTATTGGGTGCATTTGAACTAGCAAACCCTAACTCTTCTCTTTTCTTTTAGTTCCCTCCTATCTAAGTCTACCCTTATCTCTTCCCGGTCTCAGATTAAGCTGTTGAAACCCTTTGCTTCTCTACCTAACTACTTGTCTGCCAAGCTTGAACTGTTTGTGCAGACCTTTGTTCTCTATTCCAAGACAAGTAAATTCAAACATGATCTAGCCAGGATTGTTGGGTGTGGAGCCTGATTATCTTCTATATTCAAAAGTACCACCACATTAGACCCCAGTTCAAAATGGGGGCGGAAACGCCGCCTGTAAAATAGCGGGGGCGGCTGCGACCTTTGGGAGCCCCCCCTGGCGGGGGGTTTCAGGGGAAGCGCCCCTGAAGCTAAAAACAACTATAAATTGCCTTGTAAAAGTATAGTAATTTCTAGTCAATCTGGGCCGTTCATTAGGCGGATGATCTGACAGTAGAACTTATGTTTAGTTTAGGGTGTTTTTCCCTAGAAGGAAACCCCCTCTCTTTGTATGAGGGCCTTGTATTTGAGGCTATGATATAGATGTGTATTCTGTGTGGGCGAGACAAAGAGAGGTGAGACTATGAGAGAAGATAAAGGATATTATAGTGGATTTTCTGTAGGTTGTGTCTCTTCATTTTGCTGGATAATATAAAGGAAGGACTGGCTGTTCGAGGTGGACGTAGCCCAAACTGGGTGAACCATGTATATCTATGTCTCTCTTGTTTTGTGCGCTTTCTGTGTTTATATTTCTACAATATTTTATGTGTTCCATTGCTCCGTAATATATATAATATTCTAACAACTAGTATAAGAGCCGAAGGTCTATTTGGCTGATAAACTCGCAGGAAAGAAGGGTTCCTAGTTCGAGTGGGAGAAATGGCGGAAAATGGTAAGTTTAGGGTCGAAAAATTTAATGGCCAAAACTTCTCACTGTGGAAGATGCAGATGGAAGATTATCTGTATCAGAAAGATCTATACCTACCATTGGGCGGAAAATCAAAGAAGCCG
>APFE031629324.1:35949-48331 GCA_000404065.3 Pinus taeda
GACCCAGCATTTCAATTTTTTCTTTTTATGCCTTCCTATCTACAAACTACCCTTATTTCTTCCAAGGGCCCAAATTAAGCAGTTGGGCTCCTTTTATTCTCTACCTATCTAAGAATATGCCAAGATTAAGCTGTTTGGACAGATTTTCATTCTCTATATTCTAAAACAGGAAATTGAAACCTAGGGAGACCAAGATTGAGCTGTTTGGACCTCCCTTTAGCTGAAAATTGTACAAAACTGGAATGAGTTTTCAAAATTTGGAAAGCAGTTAGATGAACTCTGAGTAGCCTTCTTTGCTTGGTGACTGTTTAGCAAATATGGAGCATTGCAGCATGAAAAGTATGACATATTTGGCCTATAAAATGTCAATCATGAAATATGAGTAACCTGCTGCAGCAGGAGGCTAACATCTGCGATATATTTTCCTGGTCAAATGAGGAAATGCCAGGAATTGATTCTAGTATAGTTGAACATGAGATTAAAATGTATCCTGATGTCAAACCAGTATGACAACACCTCCATCCTATTCATCCAAAGAAGGTTGCTGCCATAAAAGTAGAAATTGAAAAACTTTTGCATGTTGGTTTCATTTACCTTGTTCCTCTTACTGATTGGGTTTCCAATCTTTTTCCTGTCAGGAAGAAACAAGGAAAAATATGAGTGTGTGTTGATTATAGGGATGTTAATAACGCTTGTCCACAATACAACTATCCCACTCCCTTTATCGACCAGATAATTGATGACTGTGTCGGATGTGAAATATTCTCATTTATGGATGGCTTTTAAAACTATAATCATATCAATATCCACCCAGAAGACCAATATAAAACTGCTTCTATTTGTCCCTGGGGCACATTCGCATATAGGAAACTCTATTTTGGTTTGAAAAGTGATGGGGAAAATTTTCAGAGGGCAATGAATTATGACTTCCATGACATCAAACACATTTTTGAACCCTATCTAAATGATTTACCTGCTCATTCACAGAAACGGATCGATCATCTGCAACATCTCAGAGTTATATTTTTATGGTGCCAACACTACAAAATTAGACTCAATCCACATAAATGTGTGTTTTGTGTTGGTTCTAGTCATTTGCATGGTTTTGTAGTGTCTAAAGAAGGAATTCGACTTGACACTTTGAAAGTTAAGGAAATTCTTGATCTACCTCCACCTTCCAATTTATTGCAGTTACAAAGACTCTAAGGGAAGGCTAACTTTCTAAGGAGGTTCATTCCCAAGAAAGCTGAAATGGCTAAAGGATTCACTCATTGTTTGAAAAAGGGGATACCCTTCCATTGGACCAGGTTGTGAAAGCTTCCTTTGATGCTCTCAAAGATACCCTAATTCAAGCATCATTAATGTATGCCCCTAATTATCAAAACAACTACTTCCTATATCTCGCCACTGCATATACAACCATTGCTATGGTTTTAGTCCAAGAAGAAGATGGGACTGAGCATCTGATATTTTATTTGAATCACAATCTCAATGAAACGGAAGCTAAGTACTCTTATGTCGAAAAGTTGGCTTTGGCTACTCTTTAAGCTATACAGATATTTCACCACTATATCTTGCTTCGAAAGACCACTGTCATTTCAGACTGCAACCCTATGACATACAATCTGTCACGTCAATTGTTGGGAGGCAAATATTCAAAATGGATCGTCATTTTGCAGGGATTTGATTTGGAATTCATCAAATCCAAATAAAAGAAATCTATAGTCTTCGTCAAGCTTCTTTTTGACCTTCCCTCTGATGATATTGATTCAACAATGGAACCATCAATTCCAGATGAGTCTGTGTTTCTGATTTCATCATCTGATCCATGATATGGAGATATACTGATCTATCTCCAGACCCAAACTTTCCGGCCTGATACCTCTCACTCGCAACAGCGACGTATTTGTTACCAAGCCAAATATTATCTGATCATTGGCGACACCCTTTACCATCGTGGTATCAATACAATTTTGCGAAGGTGCCTCACACATGAGGAAGCTGAGAAATTTTTGAATGATTTCCATTCTGGTGTTTGTGGTGGACATTTATCTGGCTATGCTACCGCACAGAAGATTCTCCATGCTGGTTACTTCTAGCCAACTATATTAAATGATTGCATTATTGTTGTCAAAAATTGTCATGCATGCCATATTCTTTACTGACAAACATGATTACCACCTACACCATTGCATCTTATTGTTGTTGTTGGACCATTTTCAAAATGGGGCATCAATTTTATGACATGTAAACCTACCTCGGATGGGGGGCATGGGTATATTATTATCACCATGGACTATTTTACAAAATGGGATGAGGCCATGACTCCATTAATCAACAGTGGTGAGATGGCTGCTCTTTTTTTCTTCAACCATGTGGTTGCATGGTTTGGGGTACCACAAGATATAGTCACAAATCACGGGCTATATTTTTGCAACCATATGATGACTAAATTGACTACCAAGTTAGTACTTTCACATGATAGTCCTGCACCTTATTATCCGCAAGCTAATAGACAAGTTGAAGCTATCAACAAAAACCTTAAGTGAATGCTCCAACGAATGATAGGACTTCATAAACGAAAGTGGCATTTAATATTGTACTCAACTTTGTGGGTTTACTGAACCTCGGTGAGAAATGCAACTGGATTCACACCTTTTCAATTGGTGTATGGTCTAGAGGAAATCTTGCCTGTACAATGTGAAATTTCATCATTAAAACTTTCGATTGACCTGTTACCTGATACTTCTAAAGAAGAAGCACGTTTCTTAGAGCTCATCCATCTATACGAAACTCGTCGTGAATCCGCATTGGCTATCAAAGCACATAAGAAACGAATAAAGGCGCAATATGGATGAAATGTCAAGCCTCGCATTTTCTCAGAGGAGACCTAGTCTTTCTTTAAAATCAAGAAGTTGATAAACTAGGAATAGGGAGATTTGAACCATTATGGATGGGCCCTTATATTTTCAAGCATGTTTTGGAAAAAGGTGCTTATGGGTTAGTTGATTATGATGGAATTCCATTGTCGTAGCCCTATAACAGGTTGTATTTGAAATGTTACTATGCCCGATTTTGCGTAGTAATAAGCACTATATATATACTTTGATTGTGCGTGTGTGTGTTACAGTGTGTCTTTTAGAGTAATTATGTGGTTAGTAATCCGCTTTTCATTTGTTGCAGATATCGGAATCTTTGGAACCATTTGTTGGTTACATCGATGGTGCTAGTCGTAGTATGTAGAACCTATCTTCTGCAGCATGGGCCATATTCGCTCCAAGTGGAGAGTTAGTGAGTTTTCAAGGGATTTGTATCAATCGTTCTACGAACAATATTGCTGAGTATAGCACGTTGATTGAACTCCTCTCTGATGCCATTTCACTTGGCATTCGCCGAATCGTCATTAGGCTGGACTCACAACTTGTCATACTGTAGCTAACAAATGTTTACACCGTCCGAAATCCAACAATTTATTGTATGTTCCTTAGAGTTCATCTCTTGGAAAGACATTTTGATTACATGTAATATCAACACATTTCCAAGAGCTTTAACACATTAACTGATTCATTAGCAAACTATGTGTTAAACAGACATTTATGACACATGTAAAAGTAAATTTTTCAATTCACATCGATAATTGAATAGGATCACAAATAAGCATATATAAAAACACTAAAATTAAAATAGATAGATGTTTTAAAGTTTTTACAAAATTTGTGTCCAAGACATGTTGGTCATCTATCCTCGAAACTCAAAATGCATATAGAAAAACATCCTAAGTAGACCTAATGATGCTCATGATAACAGGTCATAGCCTGACCTATCATGCGCAATAGCCTCATCCAATAGCTAGGTACACCAATAGTAGACGTTGCAACCTCATTGGTAACTCCTTGATCTAGATATCCGGAATACCGAGGGTTAACCCCTCTATATGATCATATAACTCTACCAGTGTCTTGGTCAAATCCAAATCCTGGAGAACTGCTCTTCTGACATTTCTCCGCACTAGTTCACCTGCCTCCTGTTGATGTCCCATTAGTTGAACAGTACCAACATCTGCATGCATGAGTACATTTTTAGTTTACTCTTGGAAACATTAAAAACACAAAAACATGTAGCAAATTAAAAAATTAAAAAAAACTTGGTCAAAACAATTTACCTATAGCACCCATTGGGTACCCACTGGTAATCTAAAATCTAGATCTCCACAAAAGTCCATCCCCGTATACGGATGCTCCTTGATGATAATGTGTTGTCGATTGAGCCAACTGAAGAATGTAGGAAGAAATGAGATTGATGATTGACCAGCATGTCAAGCCATCAACTCAACCCATCTCTACATCTGTGGATCTCTAGGACCAGTCAAACTCAGTGACAGATACTGAGGTTGCATCAATGGAATTCTCTCTAAGGTAAAGGAAATCAAGATCAAACCATAGCAAAATTCTTCATCTTATCGCTCTTTACCTTGGTTAGTTGCTCTTTCATCAAAGAGAGAACTACCTCACACCAGTTGAATTTAGTCGGCTCGAGGCACTCAAGTGCAAACTGCAAATATGATCTGCTCGCCAGATTAAGTGTCGCACTACCTGCCAACTTTGCGATAATGAAAAGGATTGTTCACGAAGGAAAATCATGAACATCCCTGATGTTGATCTTCCCATATTTCTAGGTTGTCTACCTGGCCAACAGAACTTTCGAATGTAGTCCCTCACTGATTCAACCCACATGGGCAGAACCTGAAAGAGATATGGGGGCACCACGCCTCCATAGAAAATTTGTTGTACGTTAACCCGATAATGCAATATAAATCAAAGCATAATACTATAACCTACTTCTACTATCAATTATATACCTAGCCTAAAATCAGTCTTTACATTAGTCATCTCAAGCTTTATTGATAATATTCTTCTGAGATTGACAAAGAGAGAGCCCTCTCTCGACCTAGTAGGGCTAGCTACTAGGCTAAGCGTGGTTTAATGTTACCCTAGATTCTTCCTTTCTTAGCTTGAGGTAGATTTAGGCCATAACAAAGAGAAACTGAAAATAAATACATGCAATTTTCATTTTAGAGTTTGAGTTTGTGAATGCTTGAAAGGAATGGTTTAGGGAATTTCATTAGTTCATGCTCTTCATTGTTTGTTCAAAAAGTACTTATATGATCTATCCCTCATAGCTAGGATTTTCATTGTTGAAAATAAATGGAAAGAGTGCTTCTCATTCTAGTTGCATTCTTAGGAATTTCAGAAAACATCTCGTGGTGAACCCTCAAAGGAAAATTTTAAACAAGATAAACCTAAAATTTACATCAACTAATCTAATAATGCATTGGAACTTAACGAAAAACATCTAGAGGTTTAGACTAGAGATGTGTTCTGGTGTCTTTAAACCTAGTGGCTATCATTTTCACTGAGGTTGGGTGATTCTTCTTCTCTGATTCGATAAGTGATAGTACGGACTTGTGCTCCTTGTACCGTTGAGTATATGGTGGGAGACCCCAATAAGTTGAAATCCTTTATCCCTAGGAAGCAGAGTCTGCTGCCTTACTGATCAGAACGCAAAGAACACAACATTCAGGAAGACTGACTGTCGTACGTAAAGTCCTTGGTCATTTCACTTTCATTTATCACCAAGGTGTATATTGCAGTTTTGTGATTTGTCTGGTAAACCCTCTTGTCTAAAATCTCCAAAGTAGTCACTTTCATTCCTTTTTGACTCTTTAAAAGTAAAAGGATCATCTGAGCATTAAACATCGAAAGCGACTAGAGTCATCTTTTGTTTTTTCTCGCCTCTTTAAAAATGAAAAAGCAAAGTTGTGTTCCAGTGTCTTAAAAGTTAATTTACCGTGGACAACATCCTCCATGCTCGCTCCTTAGTTGATATTAGGTTGAAACATATGGCAACAAATTTGGAGTCAACCGATCATGGAATTCCTTTTGATGGGAATCCTAGTCCTTTTCCTCCAGTTGGAAATATTGGTGCTCCATATATGGCTACATTATCCCTTCCTAAATTTGCCATTGGCTTGCCAGTATGGTTGTTTTCAACCTCCTTGGTTCAAAATGCTGCGATTTCTCTCCAATTGAGTACACCTCCAAGTGGACAAAATCAACCTCCAAGTAATCCTAAAGTTGACCCTTTGCCTTCTTCCTCGTTTGTTTCTTCCTCCCCTTCTTCCTCTTCGCTTGGTGGAAGTATTGGTACTAGTAACCAGGTGGCTAAGAAGAAGAAGAAAGGGAAGAAGAAGAAGAAGAAGCAAATTCAGCAGAAGGGAAACCAAGCAACCATTGCTTTGAATGCAATATCAGATGAGAAACCATCCATCAAGCCTCACAAAGTTTTACATCCATGCAAACTTTGTGTGGGAGACCATCTTCTTCGAAATTGTCCTGATATTCCTCAGATCTTAGAAGAATGGTCTTCCCATTCACATCATCTTGTGTCATCAACTTCTAGAGGTCCTGTTGGTGACACACCATCCACTAGTCACAGTAAAGATCATGGAAAGAAGGGAAAAGTCAAGTTTCCATGTAGGTTATGTGAAGGGAATCACTCCATTCACCTTTGTCCCTATCTGGATGAAGCCAAGAAAGTGTTGGATAATCTTCTTGCTTCACGGCAACGACTTCCATATGGTTACAGGAAACTATCCCTTAATCCTTCACTAGTTGATGAATTGACTGACCAAAATCAATCGTCAGTCAAACCCACTCTCTTTGAAAGTGAATCCTATGAGTCTATACCCAACCCAAATGAATAGGTCGAGGGAACAATTGACTCGATTTCACCTTTAGCTAATCGTACCTTTCCTGAAGAGAGTGAAAATGATACCACTCAAGTTCTTTTTGTTTCTTTAGATTCTAATGCGCTTGGGGGAAGTTTGCTTGTTCCATCAAGACAAGAGGAAAATCCTCTAGTTCTTGTAACTCAAGGGGTTAATCCTCCCATTTCTACGGTACCCCTTCCAAGTAGTCTAGTCACTTCCTTTTGTTGGAATCGACTAGCAGGATTCTGCCTTCCTTCCTCTGTGCCTTTCCAGATCATAGTACAAGTTTGTAATATGATTGTATCTGGCACCATTATAGATGAAGGTGCATCAGTGAGCATCCTTTGCTCAACTGCTTGGTAAGTGCTCGGTTCGCTGCCGCTAGCACCAACTACCCAGAATTTGTTGGCTTTTAATAGAGGAACCAATCGATAATTAGGGATCCTCCCTCAGTTACCTATTACTTTGGGAGGAAAAATCATTTATCTAAATGTGATGGTAATCCCAGGCCCATTAGATTATAATTTACTTCTAGGGTGCGACTATGTTTATGACATGGGAGCTATTGTTTCAACACTCTTTCGAGTGATTTGTTTCCCGCATGAAGGAAGAATTGTCACCATTGACCAGCTTTCATTTCCTGGTCCAAATATGGCTCCTAGTCAACTATCTTCCCTAAATGGTCCTTTTGTACCAATGGTATTACCCCGCCATGTGTTAATTACATGGCAACATGTTCCATACCTACATCAACTGACGATCAATTCATTGATGTTGTACATCATGTACTGGGGGCATTGGAGCCAGATCTCTCCTTCATGAGGACAATTCCTTGCCTTGTGTCAACCTCGTTAAAAAATGAAACCAAGGAATATGAGGATAGTTCCTTGTCTTGTGTCAACCTCATTAAAAAATGAACCCAAGGGTATGAGGATAGTTCCTTTACTGTTCCAACCTCGTTAAAAAATGAAATAGGCCCATGAGGATAGTTCTTCTTCTTGTGTCAACTTCATTAAAAAATGAAACGAAGGAATTTGAGGATAGTTCCTGGTCTTGTGTCAACCCCGTTAAAAAAATGAAACAAGCATCCATGAGGATAGTTCTTTTACTGTGTCAACCTCGTTAAAAAATGAAACAAGTCCATCAGGATAGTTCCTGGTCTTGTGTCAACCTCGTTAAAAAATTAAACAAGGAATCTGAGCAGAGTTCCTAGTCTTGTGTCAAGCTCATAAAAAAATGAAACAAGGTCCCTGGGAGCAAAGTTCCAAGTCGAGTCTTTGAGTAGATCTCGTAAAATCCTAGTCGAGTCTTTCACTTGATCTCATAAAAGAACCTTCATTCCATACACCTGATAACCATGAGTATTCTACTTAGGTGAATGTAATGAAGCTTGGGGGGCATACACCTAATGGTAAAGTTAAGTTTCCCTATAGGTTATGTGAAGGTAATCACCTCATTCACGTTTGTCTATCTGGATGAAGCCAAAAAGTTGTTGGATAACTGTCCTGCTTCATTGCAGTGACTTCCATCTAGTTACAGAAGACTCTCCCTTTCATCATGCTGGGGGCATGTAAAAAAATCTCAAGCATAGTTTTTTGTTTCAAGCTTGTGTAAAAATGAAACTGAATCCACGCATAGTTTTTTCATTTCGAGCTTGTGTAAAAATGAAACTGAATCCAGGCATAGTTTTTCATTTCATGCTTGTGTAAAATTGAAACTGAATCCAAGCATAGTTTTTCATTTCAAGCTTGTGTAAACATGAAACTGAATCCAAGCACAGTTCCCTATGGTTCAAGCTTGTCAAAAAATGAACCCATATCCATTTTTAACCATTGTGATTACCATTCTATTAGCCTTTTCTATTAGATGAGCCTTGGTTGTTTTCATCCCATCGTCACCATCCCTTTGGCCGATCATACGCTTTCACTTGGTTGTTTTACCCTTTTTGAGGGACAATTTTAATGACTGGTCTTATTAGCTAGCCTCTTCACATAAATCAACATGTTTTGAGAAGTTCCAACATCATCGGAACTAGTTTCTACCATAGACATCACTCGTTCCTAAAAATGGAGTCCTCTTTAAGCTCTTTTCAGACTCTCTAAACATGAAAAGATTTCCGAGCACTTGTCGTTTCTAGCTCATTAATGGATTAGAATCAATATCTACTTAGTATAGTTTTATCCTTTCTTCGGGCTGAGATAGATTAACTACAAAAAAGGTATTCGTTGATCAAACATGGTCAATAGGTTCTCTCTTGTATTATTTTATTCTTTTTTGGACTTGAGAGACAAATCTACGAAAAATAACTTGTGGATTCTACTTTTATTCCCTTTTCGGACTCTCTAAATGTGAAAAACCCCGAGTTATCTTTGTCGTTAAACTCATTAAAAAACATCAAATAGCGACAAACTTGTCCATCTAGACAAGACTGAGTTTCACCTTTGCTAGACTCGTTAAAACATCAAATAGCGATGGATCGACCCGAAGCGTGGAATTATACAACAAGCATATGTTATCCTCCTCAAGCTTGATAAAAATAAAGAGGTATTGGTCAGAAATGACTGGGGGAAATGGGAAAAAGCCAAGAAAAATTTATGGTAGCAAGTCGCTCTTGAACATGATACTTTCACCTCATCACCGTGACTATGTGGGTTGGGTCATTCAACTTGATGGTTATCACACCATTGGTTTATCATACCATCCATCAATTTCTTTTGGTTCAATGCTATCAATTCACTTCAATGTTGCCGATATGTTCAAGAGAAGTTATTTAGTTCAAAAATTAATCCTTTATAATATAGTAAACCTTCATTTTCATGCTCGCCATTCCTGAACCTTGTGTCGTCAGTCGATGTTTCATCTACAAAATCATTTACCTCGTTTTGTGACGTTGATGTGGGATACATCAAGGCCCTCCTGCGATGAGTCGCTTCTTGTTGACATCAGCACATCATCCAAGAAGTTGACTTAGAAACACTCCTTCAGTTCCTTGAAGCTTGCATACATCAATGGTAGGTTTCTTGCTTTTGGCGATAGGTTGACATCACTGGCCTTCAACTAAAAGACTTTGTATGGTGTTCAACATCAAATCATTTATTCACACCATGCGAAATGTACTGCAGTACCTTGAGGGTCATTATCATTATCGTTGATTCCTCTCACGTCTGTTAACAACTTACATCATTGGCTGGTAATCATACGATGTCTCTCCATGTTGGACCTCAAATCATCTATTCACATGGTTAGACTTGTACTTTAGCGAAAGATTGGACAAGATTGAAGACGCCCCGAATCTAGTTTCATCCATTAGGGCTACGATATATATTTTCAGGAGTATTATGTCAAATGTATAAATGGCCTTACATTCATGGTCATCCATTCATGGGTCTATATCTGTAGACAACTATATTTGTACATGTAATGAAAGTTTATAAGCTGAGCATGGGTATGCCTTCCCTCAGTTGGTTCATGAGAAAAAATCAAATTATCATGATATTTGTATTGTAACTGATGCAGGTCACCTTCCACTTCGAAACCTTCTCTCCGAATGGTAAAGCATCTCACTCGACATGTTTATTTTCGACTTCATGCTTTAGGGGGAAACTGTTACAGGCCAATTTGGGCACATCAACCCCAACTTTTGGATCAGTATTATTAGGGTTTATCCATCCCTAATTCAGTTGTTTTCATTCCCTAATGAGGTCAACCTACATCATGCTTTCCTCCCAAGAGTTTCCATGACACCATTCATCCAAAAAGTGTCCCTAAGGAGATCAACGCAGGTAGCCTTCTATCAGGCTGCATTGCAATGCAGAAACTGCACTGACTGGGTGCACTGCAGTGCACTTAGCCTTTGTTTCACCTGTGCTGAGTGAGATTCATCAAATTTTTTGAATGAATCCATTGGATTCCTCATCTAATGGATGCTTATCGAAGTTTCTGGGTTGGTTGAGATTACATTTGGATGAGGAAGAGGATTGATGAACCATAATCCATTATCCCTTCCTCCATGGAACCGCCTCCCAATTTTGGCAAAGCATTCATGAGGGCCATTAATGGCTTAACCTCCTCCATTCAACTATAAATTGATTAAGCATTCAAAGGCTGGTCTAGGTTGGAATTTTTGGAGCTAAGGAAATGCTGTTTGAATGAGATTAGTAAGAGTATTGTAATGATGTCGAATTGTTGCTTCATGAGGAGAGAAGGGTTTGAAACTCGAAGGAAGACACTGAATCGAGCATGAATTTTATGGGTTGTAATCTTTCATTTTATCAATAAAGAATTCTAAGCTTTTTCCATTCATGTGTTTATATGATGTATATAGTGTTAGCGCTTGGAATTCACCTAGGCTAAGATAGACAAACTCTCAAGGCTACATCAAACCATTTCACCTCGTAGCTAGCCCTACGAGGTAGAGAAGGCTCTCTCAGGTCAGATTTGGTAGATCTTTCAATATGATAAGCTGACCAATTAGGATCAAAGATAGTAGGCTAGTAAATTGATAAGGGGGGT
This sequence comes from Pinus taeda, assembly GCA_000404065.3. Taxonomy (NCBI): domain Eukaryota; kingdom Viridiplantae; phylum Streptophyta; class Pinopsida; order Pinales; family Pinaceae; genus Pinus; species Pinus taeda. The sequence continues at coordinate 47,231 of APFE031629324.1, forward strand.
TGATTTAAATATTTTTGGGTTTTTGGTGGCAATTGGAGGGAGTGCAATTCAGGGTGCCGGGATTGAGCACAGTTTTTGCAGGGGAATCTTTGGGGCAAGGTAGGAGTGAGCGCTGATGCCTTAATCTGAGATGGATGATCAGGGAGGATAGAGAAGGAGCTAAATAGGGCAAAAAACGATTAGAATCCTCTCTAGACAGTAGAAAACATAAATTTTGAACAAACTAAAAAGCTGAGCATGTCAAAGCATGAATTCAAACTTTACCACTTCATCTGTCCAAATAGAAGCAAAAGAGAGATGTGGAATACATAAACAGACTTACAAGAACATTTAGAGAACACACCATCAACACTACAATCCACAAGAATCCACAAGGATGTCTGCAAAACCCTGGCCTTCTTCCTCTTGAAATTGCCAAGATAGATGTACAATATACAATGAAACTTTCTCCCACAAGAGTCCAACCTTCCAACCTCTTAAAATGACTAAGAAAACACATAATATAGGCAAGCTAACCTCTTCCCTTGCCTCTAGGGGTCGAGCTCATCCTTCTAGGAGCAGTTGAACTAATTCCAAACTAAGCACTAGATAATAGGCCAGCTCAACAACTTGCCTCTATTACTTAGCTAACTGATTCATGCATTAATTATTCACTTTTTCAAGGAAGCTTCTAGAAGAGTAAAGAGAGGTAAAATCTATCAAAGTGCCATGAAAATATTACATTTATCCATCATCTACAAGTAAAAATAATCAACCATAGTCAAAACAGTGTTTTTTGACCAAAAAAAGTCAATTTTGGCAAAGTTAGCTCTCACATCCGCGCCCCCTGGCTCTCACGTCCGCGCACCTTTGCAGCAACTTTTGAGTGGGTTCCACTGGTTCAAATCAGGTGCAAGATGGCTCATTGGAAAGCTTGGTCTGTCTATTTTCCATCCCAAGTGGAATTTCTGAATTTGGAGTTGTTTTGCCCCCTCAAAAACCATTTCTCCCAAGGTCACTTTCTGCAACTCAAAAGGTGGGCAGAAAGTCATTTTTTGGATGTATTTTGAGCTTTTGGAGGCTCAAATCTCAAAATTAAACTTCTCCCGAGTATTGGTAATT
>APFE031629324.1:70917-107298 GCA_000404065.3 Pinus taeda
ATGTACATGCCTCCTTCTGGCTTGCTGGGCACTCACTGACCTTGACTCATGACTTTGAAGTGATTTTGACTCAAAACCCTAGACCTAAGACCTGGGACCTCAAGACAAAAAACAAAAACAAGTATGACTCAATTACATTGTAGTATGACCTGATCCAGCAAAGCCAAGAAGGGAACAAAGACCAACTCCTCCATTCAGTGTTATGGCATGCCTAGTGGGATGCAAAATTGACACTGATGAGACACCTAACTATGCATATGCAAAGAGCTATTGATCACTGATGGAGGGCTCAAGACCAACACTAACATATAGTATTCTGGATTCTATGATATGTTTAGTTAACATATCATTATTGTATGCTTTGATGGGTTTCTGTCTCGGCTTGTGTGTAGGTACTTTCCAAGAGAGTTAAGTACGGAAAGGAGTGGAAAAATCAATCAAAGGAGAGAGGGATATAGAAAAAATTATAGGTTGGTTCCTTTTCTTCCTTCTCTTATCTATTAATTATAGGAAAAGCAACGAATTACTTTGTCTGTTGTTTCTAGACTAGCTACTAGGTCTAGAGGGTTAGGCATTTGAAGAAACACTAAATTTTCCCAAAACACCATTTCTTACCAATCCACACCAAAGGTGCTTCCTTTAATTGCACATCGATATCAACATGTGGATCATCCTAAAACAAATCAATTATGGAAACTTCCTTTCCATTCTTTCCATACTCTTTTTCCACCTTCTTCAAATTTCGTGGAAGCATTGTTGGATTCAAAGTCCAACACTTTTTAGAAATATGTCCTTACTTAAGGCAATAAGTGCAACACATGTGCATATTCTTTACAACATAATTTTCCTTCTCCAACGGATCTTTGGCTTCTTGCCTCCTTTCCTTCAAAATTTTCCTGTATGTGGCCATTCTCTTCCAACATCTAGAAACATTATGGTTAACCAAACTACAAAAGGAACATGCAATTTTTTTCCAATGGTTATGTGGAAATTTATCATGCTTAACATAATCAAAATAAGTGTGATTGAAATCATATTTATACCTTTCTCTTTCACCTTTATTACCTTCATGTGGAGGTGAATCAAATGAAGTAGTGGCTCCCTTCAGAACACCATCAATCTCTTCAATGCTTTTAGAGCTTTCAAAACTCTCTTGTTCGAGTGCATGCTTATGAACACCTTATCCTTTCAAAGTATGTTTAAAACAATTACATTCCCCATGAATACAATCTTTACAAACTTGAGGTAGAGAGCCTAAAATGGAACTCCTTCTAGGATCTGTTTCAATTGCCTTCATCGCTGCTTTGGAACATTCTCCATAAGATTGTCCATAGCCAAGACCTAAATACTTAGGCCTTTCCTCAACCATTATTGGCTCAAAAATGACCTGTGCATGTTTTCCTAATCCTTTTCCTTCATAGCCCATTTTTGACATCAACTTGGACCCTATTCCTCTTGTATGTTTCTCAAAAGAACCAACATAAACATTCTTAGAGGAAATTGAAGACAAAATATAATTGTTTACCTCTTCTTCAAGTTGATACTTGACTAAGGCTTCTTTGGCAGCAAGGACCTATGTCTCCATCTCATGCATCTTTTCCAGGTTCATATTTGCAATATGAAGTTGGATCTCCATTTCCTGAAATTAGTCAAAAAGCAACTACTTCTCTTCCTGGATGGAATTTAACTTCTCTCGAAGTTTTGTGCTCTTTCTTTCATCTTCATACATTTCTTTCACCATATCCATCATGATGAACAAGTCTTGCTTCATGTCTTCATCAAAGAATCTTGTGAAGGAGGAGGATTTTGGAAGCTCACTTGTAGAAGTTGTCATCATCAAAATGAACAAAATAACTTCAACAAAATTCACAAAGCTTTCAAGGAACTAATGACAAATTTCTGAACTAAATGGTAGTAGAATCAAATTCTTATTCAAGCAGCCTTTTGTAAAAACACCCTCTTGTGCTTCAAGGGTTGCCTTGAGGTCCTTTAGGTAAGGAGAATGCCTTCATCCCTTCTTCCTTCTTTTCCTCTCCTGGACTTAGCTTATCAGTAGCTTTCTCTTCACATTTACAAACTCAAAAAATAGTCAGTTTACAAATAATCAAACAATCAAATTCTTTGTAATGTTTAAACACCTTTCAGGTTAAACAAGCAATATTTTGCTTTGTCAATCAAGCATCCTACTCTGATACCACCTGATATGAAATGGGGGTTTAATAACTTGTTATGCTTACAAGAAACTCCCACTCCAAAGCTTAATAATTATATGATCTAGCTTATGTTGACAATTACGGAATTAAGTACTCGAAACAAGTGTATGTCTTTGTTTATTTTTAACTATTTAAGTTATTTAAGTCTATTTGTTTCTTCTGATATTAAACACACATAACAGTCATATAATGCATCAAATAAACATCCACACATAATAACAAATTTAATTTATGATTTCACCCAAATATTGTGGGCTACGTCTCCTTGAGATTTTGTCATCTTGACTTGGCTCTTTGGGATTATGGAAAAGTTTCTTTTACAAGTTCTACACTCAAATACAAAGGTTATTGAACTGAACCAATGGGCTTAGAAAACCATCTATATCCCTCGCATGGTTGTCATCACTCTGCAAACATATCTAAGCTTCCTTAGGCTTAATTCCTTCAATCAGTGCACTGAGCTACCTTGAGCTTCTTGATGGCACTAACGCATTCATAATTATTCATCTATCATTGAAACCTCTTCTACTGTCTCCAACACATATCAGACATCAACAATAGACTGGTCATTTTCTCAAAATGAGCACTCCATCACCAAACTAGACCTTCCTCCACGATTGTCACTGGGTTGCCTAAAACTTCCCTGTAGCATCTTGGCCTTTAGAAGTCTCCAAATGCTTTTGAAAAACCATGAAATGGATTCATAAGGCTCATTACAGTTAGGAATGGCTATTGGTTTGCTAAGAACGAGTACTCGTAGCTCCTGCAAATGCCTCCAACCCCTAGTGGCCCTAAGCTCCAAAATCTCCCTGGATGAAAATCTCCTTGAATATTTCTTGTTTGGCTTCTCTGACCTATTCCATTGGCTTTAGAAGTCTCCAATTAGCCTGGATAGCCTCTTGTTTCACTCTCTTGGGTCGAGAACAACTCCTGGAATGCATTTAGTCAGTGTTCTCTAAGGATACTCCACTAAATCTGGTTAGTTGCACTTAATTGTAGTTAAATTTGGCAATTTCACCTTTCTAGCACTCTACCAAGCTAAACTGTCAGAGATGACGATTAGCTTAACTATCTATTAGGCCCTAAACCTACCTTAGGTTGAGAAAGGTAGGATCTAGGGTAACATCAAACCACGCTTAACATGGTAGCTAGCCCTACCAGGTCGGGAGAGGGCTCTCTCCTTGTCAATCTTAGGAAAATATAGCAAATGAAGCTTGAGATGACTGATGTAAAGATTAATTTTAGTCCAGGTATATGCTAAGAGGAGTTTTATTAAATTTTATGTTGGTTTGCTGGCTCAAATGTGAAAGGCAGATTTGGGTCCTGGGAATGGACTCAGTTTTGCAGAGGTTTCTGTGGGGTGAGGTAGGCAAATGCTTTAGTACTTTAAATTGAATGAGATGGAGAGTCTTAAGACTAGTGAGGAGTTGGAAAGGGCATGAGAGTCTCAGGAGTCCTCTTCAAACAATAGAATACATAAATAACTAAACAAACCCTAGGTAGAGCACTGCAACATCAATGATTTCTACCTTTATCCTTGATTCATTTAGTTCAGATGAAAAGAGAGAGATAATGGCATACACAAACACATGTAAACTTGAATTACAGAAGAAGAAATAATACCAAATCAACTTGCCACAAGAATCCCACAAAATGCTACAAACCCTGGTCTATTCCTTTGTCAAACTACAAAGATGAATGTACAATGTTGCTCAAAGCTTTCACAAGAGTCCAACCTTGAAAAATGATTGAAAAAGTACTAGATATAGGCAGAAAAAAACTCATGCTGGGCTTTAGGGGTAAAATTCATGAGTTTAGGAGTTGTTTCAACAATATCTAAACTAAGAGCTGAAAAATAGGCAATGGAACAGCTTGCCTCTAAAACCTAAGAAACTGATTCATTCAGTTTCAAAACTACCTTTTCATGATGTATCTACCTCCATGAATTAATTTTCAACATTTTTACATCAAATTCCATCAAGTTACATAAATTTTCATCATGCTTTTTACCATGAGAGATAAAAAAGTCAAACCGAGAAAAAACTGGGCGAAAAAATAGTTTTTTTGGCAAAAATGACAATTTTGCCATCCTATGCACCGCACCACTGTCCCTGTGCATAATGCATTTTTGCAGCTTACTTTGGAGGTCCTCTCGTGCACAAAATTTGCTCCAAGTGGGATTGTTGGAAAGGTATATTTGTCTTCTTTCCAGACCAAGTGGAATTTCTGAATTTGGTGTCCATTTCCCGCTCCAAACGTTAGTTCTCCCAACACTTCTTTCTGTGTGGCCAAAAAGGGGTAGAAAGGGCCTTTTTGAGGTGTTTTTGACCCTTTTGGAAGCTCAAAACTTGATAAAAATCTCTAGTAATTTCTGGTAATTCATTATTTTCCATGAGGAATCCAAAAATGTAGAGTTTTCCTCCAGAGGAGGTCCCTAGAAAAAGCGAGCGCCGAGTGGCACTACACACCAAGCAAAAAAACCCGTTTTTTCCTTCAAAAATTCAAAATTGACAAAACGTGTGCCAAATTTCTTGAAATTTGGGCTAAGTGACCTGCATCAAGTACTATGTTGGGATAAGGAAGCCTCAACCATGATTTTGAGTCTATCTTGGTCTTTCTTCTTCCTCAAAGTTTTCCTCAACTTAGCCTTCAAGGTCCTTATCCTCGCTTTGCAAATCTTGTTTCTTGCCAAATAGTGATAGGCCATTTTCCTGAACGTATTTTTCTCTTTGTTAGCCTTCTCTGATAGCTTATCCAAGTGCATGTTTTCCCTTTCTAGCCAAGATTCACGATTAGCTTCAATCTCTTGCTCTAGTGGTGTCAATTGGATTTTCCTCCTCTTTGCTGCTTGCCAGTTTTCTCTTATGTTTTGCAGCTCCATGATCATTTTCTAATCCTCTAGCTACGTGTTCCTTTGCTCAAGGTAGTTTATAATCCGCTTAGCTCTTTCTAGGTTAAAAGCTAAGGCATGAATTTAAGCTTCTTGTTCCTGGATGATCTCTTTCAGTCTTGAGCTTTTGGGGCCCAAATCAGTGTCATCATCCTGAATGAGAATGAAATCTCTCTCTTCACCTTCAGAAGGCCCTTCATCATGCATTGGTTTTTTCCCTTTATCCTGTACCTGCTTTGTTGTTGAAGGAAATGAGACCCCTTCCACCCTAGGTGGAGATAGTACCCGCTTTGCTGCTGCAAATAGCCTCCTTGTCCCCTTTTGATAAGTGATGAATACTGGCACACTAGTGGTTTGGGTCTCATGCACCTCTTGTTGATGTGAAGGCCCTCCTGCCTCATGAAAAACTGATGGGGTCACTTGAGGACTTATGAAAACCTCATGTGAAATGAAATCATCCCAGGAAACATTCAACAAGCTCAGCTGATGCAACACCACAATCTTGATCAATGCAAAGTGACAAATGTTGTTGTACTGTTGATGAGGAGGCTTTCTTGTCACTAATGTGGTAATTTTCTCAATATTCCGGCACATGCAATAGGGGAGGTTCATCATCCTCACCCTAGTGAAATGCATCAATAATTTAATATGGTAGGTGTACAAGTGAGAAAATCTGCCCTCACAGCTAAAGTATTTGATTATTAGCTTCATGAGTGGAGCATATGTGTCCTGTAGGTACCTGAAAGGGAAGACCCTACTGATTTGCTTCTAATAAGCAGCCTTGATATAAGGCTCATAATGTTCTTTGTCCACCAGTTTTCCCTTGTTCCACTGTTCTCCCACATTCAGAATACATGTTGCTTCAGCTATAGTTTCAAGTGTCAAAGTGAATGTAACACCTACCAAATTGATCTGGCCATTGTGAAGATGGAGGGAAAATAATCTAGCAAGCTCATGATGGTATTTGACTCTTTCCACCATCTCAAAAACTGGTAGCAAGATTGATGTTTGAAACATGCTACAACGAGAGGACAACCCAATATCTCTCTAAGTGTAGTGGGCTCCTCTCGGATGTGTTTTTCTCCCTTGTGAAGTTTTCTAGGTGCATGAATTTCTTGAGAGGAATCACTCACTGTTTCCTCATCCCTTTCATAAGGTGAGTCTGTTTCCATGTTTTCCACTATATGGTGTTTCAATTATGAGTATGGAGAGATTTTAAATGAAGAATATTTGTTTTCTGTTTAATGAAAGGGTTTGATGAGTGGGACTGTGAATAGGGGTTGTGATGTTGGTTGTTGGGTTTTGGGAATGCCAATTAGGGTTTGGGGTAATAATGGGAATTTGTTGTTGCGGTTTAGGATTTTGGGGAAAGGGGGGTAGGATGAATGTAAATGAGAAAGGGGAAAGGAAATGAAATTTGGGAAGTGTAGTGGAAGGAAATGAAAATGATGTAGGGGAGCAAACAACAACAATGACAATTTTTGAAACCCTAGACAATTTTTCAGCGTAACTGTGCAGCAAACTAGGGTTTTAATTTTCACCTATTAACACAACATGAATGAGGACTAAAACCCTTGCAATGGCACTTAGGAATGCTTCACTTACTTGTGGAATAAAGATGGAAAGATTTTGAAGCTTTGCAAGGTCGATTGTGTGAATTTCGGGCTTGGAAGGCAGGTGCACTGTGCCAGTTCAATCTCCAGTGCAAATTCTGTGCTCTGTGCACCGCGCCAACCAGGTGCACCACGCCACAACCCAGATGCGCCGCACCCAGTAAGCTTTCACAGTTTTACTGCAATTTTTCTCCCTTGGCCTCAAATCATGATTTGCTCTTGTTTCTTTCACTTCTTTAGGAATAAATGAATTCTTCAACATGAAAAACACTTTATATACCCATAACTTTAATGTTTCACTTAAAAAAAACCCACTTTTCTAAAGTTTCCTTTTCACTTGTTCTTTAAAATTCTGTTTTCGCAGTTTGACTTGCTTTTTGACTTTAATGGACTAATGCTTTGAATTTTTGACTCTTTTGAATAAGCTAAAGTGCAGGAACTGGGCAAGGTGACCAGGGCTGCATTTCTGGACTTATTACATATAGGAAGAATAAAATTACATGAGAATTCTATACATAGAAGAAAAACTCTGAAAAATCAATTACTGAGAATGTCATTATTGAAATTTTTGATGCTGAGACCTTATTTGACCTCCTCATGTGCCTGTTGACCATTATTGAGCTTTTAAAAGACTTTAATGACAAACCCTAGACCTAATGAGACCTAAAACCCTAAAAATGACTTTAAGAAATGTAAAGACATAAAATGACTGTAAATGACCTGAATTTGTGAAAATAGGCCAACAGGTAAAGATCATGAGAGAAAATTGATAATATGCCATTGCCATTAGATGATCCATGACCTAATGGAATGCATCTGATCGAATGAGACACCTGAAATGCAATGCAACAAGAGAATTTTGATCACTGGTGGAGGGATGAAGATACCGACACTAAAATTGCCTCCAATGGGGATGGTAGCTCCTTGGTGCTGCCAAGAACTACAGATCTCTGGAAAGCAGACAATGCCTTCTTCCATTGGGCTATGGAGTCAATAACTTCAACAAACCCAAACCAATATCTTGACTCAAAACTAACTCAATTTCAGGAGTGAAATATGACTCAAAACTAATTCAATTTCAAGACTGAAATCCGACTGAAGACTAACTCAAAATTGACTCAAACAATCCACACCAAAACTAAAATCAGACCTTCAGTTTTATAGCCTTCACTTCAGGCCCCAAACTAAATGAATGATGACAGTACACACTTGCAATGAAGGAAATAAAATGGTATGTATAGTGATACATATGACAACAGAAAACATTTCAGAGATAGTACTATTTGAGCAGCCGACCATTGACTGGCCCACCTGGACAATCTTCTCCATTCATTTCTTTCAACAGAAAAGCATTTTCACCCCGATATCCAACAATTTTGAATGGACCCTTCCACAGATTCTAGAACTTTCCATGCTTCCCTTTGTCTTCATTTCTGGCATCCCATTTGAGCACTATGTCTTCAATCTAAAACTTATCTGACTTTGCCTTCCGGTCATAGATTTTCTTGATTCTCTCTTGCAACCTGAAGGTATTATAGAAAACCTCCTCTCTCATCTGTTGTAAATGGATCATTTGGTTTATCCTTCACTGAAAATAATCCTCTTCGCTACTAGCTTCCTGTAGAAGTTTTACCACCAGGACTGCAAGAGATGTTGGGAACACCATGTCAACACCATATACTAGTTCAAATGGAGACATGCCAATTGATTTTTTCCAACTTACTCTATCCGCCCAAAGTTCATTAACAAGCTTTTTGTGCCAACACTTTTTTTTTGTTTCCAGCATCTTTTTGATGATGTTAACCAACAATTTATTTGAAGATTCTGCCAATCCATTACCTTGCAGATAGTATGCAGTTGAATTCCCCAAGGTAATTTGACATTTATTACAAAAATCGATCATTTTTTTAGATTTAAAAGCTACTGCATTATCTGTAATCAGCTTGTTAGGACAACCAAAATGTGACAAAATATTGTTTTCGAGAAACTAAATTATTACTGTATCAGTGGCCTGCTGAGTGGGGATGGCCTCAATCCATTTTGTAAAGTAGTCAGCCGCTGTCAAGACACAATTATGCTAAGTTGAAGATATAGGGTGGATCTCTCCAATAAAATCAAGGCCCCACTGCTGAAATTGAGCACTTACTTCAACTGGCTTGATAGGTAGTGGCTGTAATTTTCTCCTTCCCTGAAAAATTTGACGTTCGTGGTAGCTTGTAACAATTTTATACAAATCAGCAAAGAGGGTAGGCCAATAGTACCCTGCTCTCAAAATTTTATTTTCCGCTGTCTTCCAAAATAGATGACCTCCACAATCTCCCTTGTGAAATTCATCCATGACTTGTTTTGCTTCTTCCTCAACCAAATAGTTCAGCAACATACCTCTAGGATCTTTCCAATATAATGCATTATTCATGATACAAAATTTGGCAACCTTTAATTTTAGAGTTCTACTTTTATTTTTAGCCATTCTCGAAGACGATGAAAGATTTTGGAGTACATATACAATATCAGAATACCAAGGGGAATGGATAAAAATTTCTGATACCTGAACAGGTGAGTTGTCCTCATATCCTTCGAACATGGCAGCAATCAAGTTTATGTCCAAGGCATGCAAATTAGACTTCTCGATCATTTTTGCCAAACCTTTCCCCTTGATGAGCTTTGTTAGTTTTATTTCCAAGTGATATCCTAACAAGGTTGCGATCGATTTGCATCGTCTCCCTTCTGGATCTATCTGCACTAAAACATCTTTGACGGCTGCATTAGGAACATAGGCAAGAATATGAGAATGTAAAATATATATTCAGAAATATTTCACAGCTTTCACCAAGGCAAGAGCTTGCTTCTCAATAATATTATACTTTAAGGCTGCATCTCTTATTGTTCTGCTGAAAAAGGAAATTGGCTTCAAAAGCTGGTTTCTTTTCTGCATCAAGACTACTGCCATAGTATGCTCTGAAGAAAATGAAAATAAAATAAAATCTTGGGAATAATCTAGGCTGATCAAAATTGGAGCTGAAGAGAGGGCCAACTTTACCAAATTGAAATAATCGATAGCTTCTTTGGTCCACTTTACTACACTATATTTCTTTAACATGTTTGTGATTTCCCTCAAATGTTATGCTAGAATTGGCACAAAACGATGTAAGAAGTTCATCTAACCATTGAATGCTTGGATCTCCTTTTTACTACGGGGAAAATGAATTTTCTGAATAGCTTCCACTCGAGCGGGATCAATGCTGATGCCCTCCTTAGATATGATGTGACCGAGAAGTTTTCCTTCATCCATGGCAAACAAAATCTTTTTGGGATTAAGATATATGCCATACTTTTTGCACCACTGAAAAACAATTTTCAAATGGTAAAGGTGTTCCTCATCTGAATTAGAGAAAAGTTGCACAGGCAATATCCATATCACGCTAAAGTTGCAAAGGCAATATCCATATCACGCTGAAAAGTTGCACCAACATTCTTTAAACCGAATGGCATCTTGGCAAAATGGAAAGTCCCCCACAGAGTGGTGAATGTTGTTTTGTCTCTGTCATACTCATGGACCAAAATATGATTTTATTTGGAATACCCATCGAGCAACGACATGTGAGATGCCCCAACCACTCTTTGAAGTATGTGGTCCATCTTTGGCAACAGATAATTATCTTTCAAAGACACCTTATTCAGATTTCTGAAATCAATGCATAATCTAATCTCACCTGTCTTCTTCCGCTTGGGAACCAAATTGGAAATCCATTCTGAAAATCTGATTGGAACGATTATACCAGCCTTGTATAATTGATTCACCTCCTTCTCTATAGATGGCAGCAACTTAGGATTGATCCTTATTAACGTTTGGGGAAATGCCTTTTGGTTTGGCTTGATTGGAATGACGTGTTGAATTATACTTTTATTTTACTCCTTCAAATATAAATAGTCCCATGCAAATACATCAGTAAATGAAGACAATAAACTAATGTACTTTGCCTTTACCTGAGGAGGTAATGCCTTTGACAACTTCACCATCAGTGGATTTTTTGTTGTTCCAATGTTTACGTCTTCAACTCCCTTTTCAGTCAGCATCAAACTTGTTTTTCTGGGCTACATCATCTTGGTCAAATAATTCCTCTAAAGGTATGAGGCCTTTTGGGATGACATTGTCTTTTAGCTGCAAAACTTCCATCTAATTTACTTCTAATTCTGGTTTGCCATTATCTTTCTCACCATCTATAGAAGTGTCTTGATATTTACCTTCATTTCGAAGAAAATATTCAATATCCTTATCATCTTGAAACACTTGCCAATATCTTTGATTATCAAGGATAGCTGGGCAATGTTTCACATGAATTTCAAACTTATTGTTTGAATTCATCAGAATCTTCAAGTTACTTGCTGCTGTTGCAAGGGAATCTGCAATAACATTCTGTGCATGTGGAACACATGTCAAAGTAAAATCTGGAAACAACCTCAAAATGTCTAAAACCGCATTACGGTAAGCCCTCATTCGAGGATGTTTTTCTTGGTACTCTCCCTTGACTTGCTTGATTACTAATTTGGAGTCACCATAAACTGAAATTCTTTTTGCATTTAGCTTTTTGAGAATTTTCAAGCCTGCAATTAGTGCCTCATATTCTGCTTCATTATTAGTGTTAACACTCAGGTTGTCCCTAAGCTCCTGAAGGGATATGGTCGAGGTAACCACAAACCAATCTTTGGATTGTAGGTTCTAGCCCACTTGTAATCAGAGAGGGCTCTCTCTTAATGATTTAGCTTTGTTGGTGCTACTTTTAGGCTAGCTATTGGGTTCAGGGGTTTTGATTTTTCATTTGGATGGAGTTTGGATGGAAGGAAATTGCATTGGAGCAGAGAGGCAAGGGATAGGGTGATAAGTTCAAACCATTGGGCATGGAGTCATGGATTAAGGCTTGCTATTGCGTTTTCTTGGTCACAAGAGGATTATGGAGCGGGATAGCTGCACATGAAACAATACCAATTTGCTGAAAAGATGGGATGAAAGTCAGAGATGAAAGGCAATTAAGAATATTTCATTAACTAACAGGGAAGAGAAGTGAATGAATGATTATCTAGGAGAAGTTAAGAATTCCTAAGCTAACATTCATATGTGAAAGAAATAGTGTAAACATGATCATTTAAGTATGCATATCCATAACTATTCCTGATGAAAACATGAAGAAATTGCAGAAATTGAGCCTAGGGTGCAGCCAAGCAAATCCTAAACTATTCTTCTTTTCTGCAATTTTAGATGGTGGATTGATGATAAAATGAACATGAAAAACTAAAAAGAGTTAAGGAAACACTTATTGAACCATGTAGAAGCACAGGGATTCCATAGTCAGTCCTCGGCCAATTAAACACAACAGACAGTTTCAAAATCCATGCATTTCAACAGTCTTTGATTATAAAAAATATCGCATGTACAGTGCCAGTCTCTACTCAAGCAAAATATCAAACCAACAAAGATCAAACAACCAACCAACCCCTACTCCATTTTTCAGGGTGGTATATATAGGTAAAATATCTAAAAGTATTTATTACAACTTACCTAAAAAGGTCTATGGGAAAGCTTTCTAAAACCTAACTTATGCTGGAATTAAATGCAAGTAAGTCTTTTTTGGGCTGCGCCAGGGGCAACTGGATCAAAAGTGAATTGATGTGGTGTCCTCTGTGACTTGGTGCAGTGTTTCTGTAATAACTGTGCATTGAGTTCTGGTCCACTGATCTCCTGTGAGTTTTAATGTGTAGTCATTTGTGCTGGTGAGCTTTGAATGGCTTCTTAACTGCTTCTTTACTTTCAAGGCTTTCTTTTAATGCTTGATTTGCCTCGAGCCCTGAGAAAATATCCTCTGACACACTTTACCGCTACAATGATACTCTTTGACATGGTTTTTATCTTCACATCTGCTCTGATACTCTTTAACCTCTGAACTGGGTCTCTATCTATCTTCTGATACGTTTAAATTAGCAAAATCAGGCTTTTTTCTGCCATTTTCGGTGCAAAAAGGCCGAGGAATCAAAAGATTCCCTAAAGATTCTCCATTTCGGCCTATTTTCCATAGCAATGCGCAATTAGCGCGAAGTGCTAATCACGCATTGAAAACTGCCTCTGTTTTTCATTCTGGAGCTCCGAAGCTTGATTTTTGCGCTTGTGCGTTTTTCCGTTTTTTTGGCTGCTGATGTCAGCATGACATCAGCGGTACAGCGGATGACGTCAGCATGACGTCAGTAGTGGGGTCCTTTGGTATGGATGTGACGTCAGCATGCTGACGTCAGTAGGGTGACATGGCAGTATGGCGGGGTGATGACGTGGCGAGGCACGGTGGTAGGGTGACGTGGGCAAGGCACAGGCAGGAAGTGGTGAGGTGGAGGCGACGTGGCGGGGTGACGCGGCGCTCCTGTCATGCGAGGGGAGGGCGCTTTTGATGTTCATCAGACCACTTTTGATATGGAGGAGGTTTCTGTCAGGGGCCGCCCGATGCAATGGGATGCTGCCTGCTGTCCCGGTGTACGACGGTAAAACCGTCGGACATCGGGTGCTAATGTGCCAACACAAGAGGGTGCCCGATATGCATAAGGGCCGTCGGATCTGGGAGGGCTGATCCGACGGTGGACGGCAGGGGAAGATGCGCAGGATTTAGCAAAACATCACGTGCGTTAAATGTTTAATTTTTCACGGCGCGGGTGGGTTTTAACTTTAGAAAATGGTGTAATGTGTTTGGCGCGTTGGTTATTTATTAATCAACTATTAGTAAATTCCAAAAATGAAATGCGCGGGGGTTTGTGAATGCATTTGAAGGGGGGGTTTTCTGGTTTGGAAGGATTCCAAACACCTCGGAGGAAAAATTATGCAGAGATGAGGGTTGTTACTAAAGTCCAGGTGACTTAGTAATTCCCAAGGGATATTTATGGTTATGTTTCAACCAGGGGGAGGGGATATTTACATAGGGGAATTGTTACCATAGTTTTAATATGGGGAAGGGAAATAGATAGGGAGTTACATAATAGTGTTAGTAGTTAATATGAAAATGACAAGAAGAGCGCTAATTCTCAGAGATCTTAGGCTTCAAAGGGGAGATAGAACTTTGTAGAGAAAATATGGAGCCTCCTTGAGTAAAGCAGATCTTTACCAAGTCAAGTAATATGGAAAATGATGAACTAAGAGATATCAAGCAGATCTTGACCTCTTTTGGGCAAGTTAGTAAATGATTTGGGGAGAGGAAGAAAGGGAAGTTAGTCATGCCTCGCTTGAACTCCTTCAGATGGGAACTTCCTGCTGACTGTGATCTTGATAAATGTGACACTTGAAAAATGTGGAATTGATCACAAATTAACATTCTGCAACCTCAAAATTACCTACCCAGCCTACTTGCCTTACATTTTTTCTTCTTTTTGGTTTGGGTGCACTTAGACTTGTTGACCCAGCTTTCAACTTTTTCTTTTTATGTCTTCCTATCTACATCTACACTTATTTCTTCCAAGGACCTAGATTAAGCAGTTGGGCTCCTTTGATTCTCTACCTATCTAAGAATCTGCCAAGATTAAGCTGTTTGGACAGATTATTCATTCTCTATATTCTAAAACAGGAAATTGAAACCTAGGGAGACCAAGATTAAGCTATTTGGACATCCCTTCAGCGGAAAATTCTACAAAAATGGAATGATTCTTAAAAATTGGAATGCAACAGTTGAACTTAGATTAGCACTCTTTCATGGCCTCTTTCTTTGATGTCTGTTTAGCAAATATGGAGCATTGCAGCATGCAAAGTATGACATATTTGGCCTGTAAAAATGTCAATCATGAAATATGAGTAACCTGCTGCAACAGGAGGCTAACAATTAGAACAATCAAAAGCCAACTTGTGAACAAACTTTTACATTACTCGAGACCTTATTTGGTGAGAAAACAAGGTTGCATATCCAAATACCAATTCCGACACCTTCCCTACCTGCTACTCCATCAAAGTCTATACTCCACAAGCCAGCTTCCTCTTCCAAATGCTGAAATTCTACCTATTTTTCTACCTTTGGCTACTGTCCATCTTTTTCTTGTTGTTGGTGGAATATTGACTACTCAACTGTACCTTCGAGCCTTTGCCTCTCTTGATGAAGTACCGCTCTGAAATTTTCTGTAATCTCGGGCATATCTTCAACTTCAACTAATTGACTATTTACATCATTGAAACCATTGTTAGAATAAAGAACAAAAGACTCTAAATATATATGTACATAATTAATTGGATGATTCATAGGTTTCTCCTTGCTCGTGATCATGTACTTCATCTTTTTCTCTCTATATAACTTCCTCATTTGACGAAATAGAGGAATAGTAGCATAGGAGAAATCTAATTGCAATGACCCTTTGAGTTTTGCACCCCATGATCTAGATAGAAGCATGCCAAATCTAGGGGGAATGTCGGCCACAAATACATCCATAAGAACATTTTTCGCTGGAATATGATCCAAACTTACAAGCAAATCTTTAATGAGACCAATACATCTTACTCTACCAGAATCAAAGGAATAAAGGTCATGATACTTTCAAGTGATTTCCAAACCCAATTTCTCCAAGATTGCCTTTGGCATGAGATTATGAGACGCTCCTGAATCAAACATGGCATTGTGCAAAACATAATCTTGCAATCTAAGGCTGATGTAAAAAGGAGCTACATCACTATCCTCAGATTGACCTTCTAATGCCGGACCAAAGATAAGTTCAGGTTGGTCATCTTCTACATTTACCATATCAGACAAAGGACCTACATTCAAAATCTTGGCTACTTGACCTTTATAACTATTGTTCTTCATTAATTCAGTCAAAGGTATTGACACTTTTAAATTAGAAATTTCATTTTCTAAGCTAAAGGCTGTAGTTTTCTCTACCTCTTTGACAGGAGCATCTTTCTTTTCAGTTTTCTCCTTCATTGCACTTGGCTTATTTGACTTTTCGTTTGCTGATTGCACTTTACTAGGAGTAGGGTTCGCTGGCTCCTTTCCCTTTTTCTGCACATTTGGAGAGGCATTCGTTGGTGGTGTTGCTTCCTTCCTTTTCTGAATTGGATTAATAGGAACATCCCTACTCCTAAGTGAGTATTTCCTTTGCTGCGCTGTCAATGCATTCATGTATCCTCTCCGATATTCATCCAATTCCTCTTCTAGGACTGTTTCATTTGCCAGTATAAAATCTTCATCCTTTTGGACAGTTTGACTTTCTGAATACTCTTCATCTTCGGTAATATAAATTGGCAAATCATCTGGTGTAAAAAAGTGATTCTCTTGATGTTGGGGGGGTTTGAACGGAGATGGAGCTGGTTAGGGTTTGGCGGCGATGTTTTCGGGCGGAACCTCGCACAGGTCACGGCTAGAAGGTAGCAGCAAGGTTCCAGGGTACAGGTGCAGGCACAAGGTCGTCTCTCCCCATGTTGATGGACAACTGGAGGTGAAGTGTTGTCGCTTTATGCATGCTGCTAGGGGTTTTCTTCCTTTAGTTTCGGAAGTTGCAGGTTTCTTTTTTGTTTTCTTGATAATCATACCCAAGAAAATAGGGCGAAGGGTTGACATCTTGCAGTCTTTGCTGTCGTTCTCACTATAAGCGGTATCCTAACCATGGTTAACTCAAACGAATTGGTGGATTTGGACCGGGCTTTGGAAGACATTCTGTCTATGCGGGGTAAGGATACCTCAGCTAAAAATGTGGAGATATTTTTCGGTGCTCACAAACTGTCATCCCCGGTTTTATCTTCACAGGCGGAAATCCTCCCTTTTCTGCATCAAGGTCGGGCTTTCGAATCCGAGGGTATCACAGTACAAAACCAGAGCTGCCATGGTCAGATAGGGGAGGAGGCAGCGGCGGATGGCCCGAAAGTAGATGCCCTCTCTTCGGTGCACAAGGGCAAATCAGTCTTAAGCTGGAACCCTCACTCAAAAGGTTTGGAAGATATTGAATTTTTGGGTCATTCTTCAGGCGTTGGCAAGGATAGGGTTTCTAGAGCGTTCCCTCCTCTTTCAAGGGTTTCGCTGCCAAGAGACCCTCGAACCACAGGTGCCATTCAAACAAGAGGATGCGAAGGACATAATGACTCCGAGACGGGCATTTTGGGCGGTTTCGTCGTCTCATCGTATGACAAGAACTCTGCTGAGATCCCTGTCGGAAGCCCCTCTGCACATCTGCAGTCTCACCTGGAGGATGCTTTCCCAGCAGACTCACCCCAAGAAGATATAGAATGGTCAGACAACCCTGGGGAGCATAGGGTTCCAGAAGATGACTTAAGGAAAAAAGGGGAAAAAAGGAAATCCCAAAGGCCGATAGGTTCTCAGGATCTGGGGGGGAATTTAATCCTAGGCATGGAAGTGTCTATTGAAGAATCTCTGGAAGTTGCAGACTGCACCATCGTCGGCAGGGAAAGGGGCAAGAAGTTTTCCCCAGATGTTCTTCAGGCATGGGGTGAACAACGCTTCAACAATGAAAAGACTTTGCGTTTTGAGGCACAATGCCTTGCAAAAGGTTGGTTCATGCTCCGATTTGAAGAGAAGGAAGTGGCAAACTTGGTTTTGGCAAGGAACTGGTTCATTGGAAATATCCCGGTCTTGATGAAACGATGGAGCCCCCTTTTTGATGCTATTAAAGAAAGCACAGAAGTGTTTCCGGTCTGGGTGAGGGCGCCGGGCCTCCCTTTCTTCCTATGGACAGAAGCAGTCTTCAAATCAATTGGAAACAGGTTGGGCACATTCTTGGAGGCGGACATGTCTTTTTTAGAGACAAAGACTAGGGCGATGGCCCGTATTCTGGTAAATTTAGATTTGAGTAAAGGCTTGGGGAAATCTATATCTCTGCAATACAAAGATTATGTCTTTGAGCAAATTTTGGATTATGAACATTTGTCGTTCAGATGCCACATTTGTCATGTGTATGGTCACCTTGCAAAGGATTTCCCACTGTTCAGAAGGCGGAGACATTTCAGGAGAACCATTGTTTTCAGAGAACCAATGAATATCCGTGCACAAGTTTCTCAGGAATAGGAAGGTCCGCCAGCACAGTCCGATGTCGGTTTGAATTCAGTGGGTCATCAAAATGGGGTGCCTTCTGAGGATCCTCAGATTCATGTGGAGACGCAATCCTCAGATCCTCAAACAGCAGAAGCCGAGAAGGAGGATGATAGGATCCCTTCGCCTGCTAAAGCTACAAACCGCGATGAGGAAAAGGGTAAGTGCTCGAGTCCACCTCCTCTTTCTTCACTAGATCCTGATCATATTTTTGTTACAATGCATGGCTCTCCCTCTTTTTCACCCTCGCATATTGAAGACCATCCTGAGGTTTTTGTTTCTAGAATGTTATCCCCTGTAAAGGATCCTCTTCCTCAAAAAAAGTCGTCCCTTGATCTAAAGTGCGATGTAAACTGGCCTCCTCTTGCACCCCTGGTTCAAAATAACCCCTGCCCCTATAATCTCAGATCAATGGGGGTAAAGCCTGGGCAGTCAGATGCCGCCGGTGGCCTTGGGAAGCTGCCCACTCATGGGACTACCAGGGGCAAGAGGGGAAGAAAATCGGACCTCTCAAAGGAAAAACTTAAGGCAAAAATAGACGTTGCTGATGGAAAACAATACTCTATCCCTGGGGTTCTTAGAGAAGTGTAGACCCCTGAATCTGTTATAAAATGATCATGTCCTCCTGCAATTGTAGAGGGCTGGCCAGCAAGCCTAAGAAGCTGGCCTTGAGAGACTGGCTACAAAATTCAAAATCCGACATCCTTTTCCTCCAAGAAACTCTGGGGAAAGGCTCAGAGGTGGAATCTATGCTAAAATCTTTACTGCCAGGTTGGTCTTTTTTCGCAATGGACTCTTCTGGTCATTCGGGGGGCCTCTCCATCGGTTATAGAGAAGGAAGAATAAAGTGTATAAACCTTTGGGGGGCGAAAACTGCAATGGGCATGGAAGTCATCTCTCCAGATTTCTCCTCCCCTTTCTTAATTATAAATATCTACGGGCCATGTTAAGGAAGGGAGCTTTTCTAGACGGACCTGTTGGCAAAGTCTATGATGAACTCTTCTTTGATGGTTGTGGGAGGGGACCTAAATTTTTCCTTGGGTAGGGCGGAGGCTTGGGGCCCTTCTGCCAGGGAGGATCCCCTGTCGGATTTTTTCCATAAAGCTCTTCTGGATAAAAATCTCATCGATCCTTCCCCGATCAAACTAAAGCCAACATGGAGGAATAGAATATCTCGGGAGGACCGGATCGCAAAGAGATTGGACCACTTTTTGCTTTCTGAGGGCCTAATCACAAAAATTCCTCTTTTTCAGCAATGGGTTGAGGAGGTTGTAAACTCAGACCATTTTCCTATTTTCCTGGAGCTTTCCTTCCCACCTCCAAAACCCCCTGCTCCCTTCAAATTTAACTCGTCCTAGCTGCAAGATCCATCCTTCAATAATCTTTTTAAGAAAACATGGATCCACCCAGACAGGAGCGCAAGAGAGGATAAAAGTTTTTTGTTCATGGAAAACCTGAAAAGATTAAAGAAAGCGACTTTAACCTGGGCAAAAGAAAGGCAGAAAAAACAGAATGAAGATTTGTTGAAAATAAGGGAGGAATTGAAGAATCTGGAAAGTATTGAAGCAGATGGATACACTTCTTAGGCCTCAAAGGATCGAATCCTCCATTTGGAAAAGGCCCAAAATCATATTCTCCTGGCAAAGGAAGAGGAATGGAGACTCAAAAGCAGAGCTATCTGGCTAAAATCAAGAGATGAAAATACAAGTTTTTTCCACAACTTTGCAAAAGGGAGGAAATCTGCAAATACCATTTGGAGCCTTAAAGATGAAGAAGGAAGGGTGGTTAAAACTTTCTCAGACCTATCGGGCCTGGGTCAGAGGAACTTTCAGAGAATCTTTTCGGATTCAGGAGAAGCCACCATTGCGAAGTCATGAGGACTGCCCAATGTTTCCCAAGATTCATCGAGGAAGATGAAGCAGATGAGTTATCAACCCCTATCTCCAAGGAGGAGGTCAAAGCAGCAATGAAAAATATGGCAAAAGACAAAAGTCCCGGTCCTGATGGATGGACTATAGAACTTTTTCTCCATTTTTTTGATTTAATTGGATCTGAGATCACAGATGTTGTGGAAGAATCAAGGCTGAAAGGAGAAATATATAGACCTTTTAACTCAACCTTCATTGCTCTCATTCCAAAAAAAGATGAACCGGAGACCTTCAAAGATTTCAGGCCAATTTCACTTTGTAATTGTATCTATAAAATTATTGCAAAAGTAATAGCTATTCGAATTGTTCCTATCTTATCCAGAAACATCTCAATGGAACAATTCGGTTTTCTGGATGGAAGGCAAATCCATGACGCCATCGGTGTAGCTCAAGAGGTAATTCACAGTGTCAAACAAAAGAAAAAGAATGGGGCGATCCTTAAAATTGACCTTTCTAAGGCATATGAACGAATCAATTGGCTTTATCTCCAGTTGCTACTTACTCATTTGGGTTTTAATTACTCATTCATTAGATGGATTATGGGTTGTATTTCAAATGTCAGTTTTGTTGTTTTGATCAATGGGGCTGCATCCCCTTTCTTGAAAAGCCAAAGGGGACTTAGGCAAGGGTGCCCATTATCCCCCCTCTTGTTCCTTCTTGTGGCAGAAGGGCTCAACAGACTGATCCACAAAGCCAGAAGGGCAGAGAAGATAAAAGGTATCGAGGTAGCAATTAATCTTTTCATCACTCATCTGCTTTTTGTCGATGACATCTTGATTTTCTCTAATGGATCTCATAATGAATTAAAGGAGTTTAAAAGCATTTTTGATTTATTTCTGAAAGCCACAGGAATGCAGATAAACTCAGGAAAATCTCAAGTTTGTGTGGCAGATTTTGACAGAAGAGACAGCACCATGTTGACCAATCTTTTCCCTTTCCCCCTTCAGCCTCTGGATTCCTCTTTTAAATACTTGGGTTTTTGGTTAAAACCGACAGCATACAAAAAAGAGGATTGGAACTGGCTTATAGCAAAGCTAGAAGCAAGAATCTCACATTGGAGCTTCAAATGGCTTTCTAGAGCAGGCAGACTGACCCTTATAAAATCGGTCTTATTGGCCATTCCTGTCTACTGGGCAGCACTCACTTGGATCCCCAAAGGAGTTTTGGAGAAAATCAGAAGGTTGTGTTGCAGATTCTTATGGGCAGGATCTAAAGAAAATTCTGTCCTTCCTTGGGTGGCTTGGGACAAATTGGCTAGGCCCAAAGATTAGGGAGGCTGGGGAATAAAGAGACTCCCTGATTTTAGTCTTTCCTTGGCTGCAAAATCAGGGTGGAGATTAATTACGATGGAGAATCTCTGGACAAGGGTGGTCAAAAGGAAGTACATAGACCCTATGCCAATGGAAGACTGGATTAGAAGTCAGGAAAAGAAGATGAAACACTCCTCCATCATCTGGACGGCCACGGTGGAAGCATTCTCTGTGATTGAACAAGGTTTGGATTGGAAAGTCGGGAATGGAAGTCATGTAAGAATTGGCAGGGATCCTTGGGTCGGGTGTAATGAAAATTTTTCCCTGTCCCCTGGCCTCCTTAGATACCTAGACAGCAAAGGTTTCTTCACATTAAATCAGGTGGAGAAATTGGGTCACTCCACGATATGGGGGCAGGCCTGGAAAAATGCAGGGGACCTTGGATTAAACATAAGATGGCATAATGAATGGGCTTCCTATATCAAAGAACTCCATTGCACAAATGTCAGGTTAACATGTGACCAGGATGTTCTGATGTGGGCACAAGGAAAAACAGGAGAATATTCCCCAAAAAATGGCTATACTTTCCTTATGGGAAAGAAAGGCTGGGCTCCCCCGGAGTGGTGGTCGAAAAATATATGGAAGTTAAAATGCCCATTAAAGACCAGGATTTTCTTATGGTGCATGCTTAGAAGGAAAATCCTGACCTGGGATATATTACAAGCCAGATTCTTCATTGGGCCTGGGAGATGCCCTCTTTGCAAATTGGAAGGGGAATCTATAAATCATCTTTTAACATGCTGTGATGTCTCAAAAAGGATATGGGAGGAGCTAGTAAGTTTGCTGAAATTAAAAGCCCAATGGGGATCTGAACCGTTGGAAGAAGCCTGGAACAAATGATGGCATAATCACCCGGAGGGAAACTTAAGGAACCTTCCCCCTATTTTCTTTTGGGGTGTATGGCTAGCTATAAATAAAAGTGTTTTCCAAGATCAGGTCATTCCCTTATCCACTATTTCTACAAATTGTGCTGCCATATACTCCTCTATTCCGCCCCCTGAGACTAAAAATTCTCAAAATCATGACAAGCCCATAAACATTCAGGAAGGCTCCCCTTGGGCTTTTTTTGACGGGGCATCACAACAAAACAGGGCTGGTGCTGGTCTATGCATCCACATAAATCATGAACATTCCTTAAAAGCTTCTGTGGGTCTGGGTCCTGGTTCAAACAACTAGGCAGAGTTGTCTGCTTTGCACCTCCTCATATGTTGGATATTGCAAAGAAACATTTCGTCAATTCAAATTTTCGGAGACTCCTTGAATTTGGTTAAATGGGTTAATGGCAATGCATTATGTCAAAACCAGATTTTGAAGCCTCTCTTAGAAGATATTATGTCATTAAAATCTCGTTTTAATAATTTCTCCATATGCCATATTTACAGGGACAAAAATTCAGCAGCAGACCAGCTTTCTAAGGCTGGCCTACAACAAGATTTGGGCAGTTGGGCCATAGAGGAATACAGACAGGGGCAGATTTCCACGTCTCAGCAGCCTCCTTTTGCTCCACCTCAATGAACGCGCTCATCGTTTCGGTTGCAGGGAAGTGTTTTTTTTTTCTTATCATGACATCAAGCTGTCACTGTTTTTTGGCACGCCTCTTTTTCTTTGCGCTCATAAGTTATATCGGACTCTTTTTATCTTTATATATCAGTTTTTGTACGAGGTCCTTTTCCTTCTCTGAAGGAAGCCTCACTCACGTCTGACAGAAATATGTAAAAAAATTTTATAACAGGGAGATATGCTCCAAAACAGACTTTTCTCTTGTTTTTACAGCAGAAATAGGACGATGAATCCATCCTCAAACAATCTTTTGGACTGAAAATTTTTGATGGTTTTTAAAATCCTCTCTCAGTTTTGGGAGATTGACTGAACAGTTTTCCTGTCATCAGGTCGACAGGGTGCACATTTTGAAGTATGCAAAACTTTTTATCATCTTAATAAAACGTTTTCGCTTTTTTTCTCCAAAAAAAAAAAAAAAAAAAAAAAAAGTGATTCTCTTCTCCAATTAGGGCCTCATCGTCTTCTGATTCAGTGCCATGAACATAGTTTTGTTGTAATGGTGTTTTGACTTGCTGTTGAGCTGATGGATTTTGAGCTCTTTGCTCCTGTTGCTTGATTCTAAATTGTGGTTGCTACTGACCATGAAAAATTGGATTTATAACTTGTGTCTCAGGCTTATCTGCAATGGTGAATCTATCAAACATCTTCTCAATCTTACGAAGAAAATGATCTGAAGTAGAAGCTTCTTATTTTATAGTCACCTTCTTCTTGTTTTTTGTTCTAGCTCTCTTAGCTAACAAATTTGCTTCAACACTTACTGCAATTTTCTGCATGTATTCCAATATAGTCGGGTCTCTTTCTCTCAATTGATATGCCATATCGGGATCAAAACCATCGGGAAATTTGATCAAAGCCAACCCCATAGGTGGCTTGATGTCAGCTGGAATGGCATTATAAACAATATTGAATCTAACACATTAATCCTGGACACTTTCACCAACATTTCTCTTTATGTTCTCATACTCGGAAAGGATTTGAAGTGGATTTTTATTTACCTCCCAACGATCCAAATATTGTCTTTGAAGTACTTCCAATGAATTGATTGTTCCATCCGGCAATGCTCTGAACCATTTTCGGACTTCAGCTCCAAACGTTTGCAAAAATAATCTCATTGTTACATTCTCTGCATCAATCTCGTGGAGATCAAAGAAATCACTCATCTGATCGACATGCTGCTACACTGTGACACCTTGAGAAGAATCAAACAATCAGATCTTGCTTTGATAACCAATGGGCATGTTATCCAAGTTTTGTGGAAAAACAAGAGCTGCATATCTAGCAGCCATTGCTCGAGGTGATTTTTAACTGGCCTTGGGGATGTAGGAGGAGCTCGAACGACAGGTGTATGAGGTGTTGAAGGGGATGAAGAAATTCTTGATGTTTGAGGTGTAGAAGGAGTGGATGGAGGTGAAACCACTGCAGATTTCTGATCAGAGATGGTGGGCTGCATGGGAATGGTGGGAATAAAAGGAGTTTCAGTAGGAATTTCTAAATTAGATACAACAACAGATGAACCAAGACTAGCATATGCAGATTCTAAGAACTCGGGAATATTTCTAGCCACAATTGAAGTTTGAAGGTTTAGAATACAAGCGTTAATTGATAGATTTGCTCTTTCAGTTTCAAGATCCTTGACAAACTCGGGATTTAGAGCAGTAGCACCAACTGCACTTTCAGACTTAGTCTCAAACAAAGATAGCTCAAAATTTTCATCAAATGGAAGATCTTCAAGATATTCAAAAACAATCGGGCATGAATGAGATCTAAACATAGGGATCATAGAACTTTCTTGGCGGAGAATTGCTGGAATGAAATTTGGGTTTTCGTACACGGGAGGAGGATCAGGACCAGGATTTGCTCTGGTGTATCGTCTGGAACCCAGTGTGTTGAATTATTCTCAAAAATCAAATTGACATTACAATCTTGTCAGTATACTAAATTCTAAACTCATCATCCAAAAGTCTAGAATTACTTGATGTACTAGGGCAATTTGCAAGTCATATGTTCAGATTATAAGACTAGACCGGAGATTGACTGAAGTAGCTTTTATCTACTTATGCACTCACAAAGCAATGTGCAGTTCGAAGGCTTCCTGGCATAACTTCGGGCTCTGTCTGTAGTTTATAAAGCAAAGAACACTAACAAACAAATAATCTTTTCTTCCCAAGTATGGTCACCACTATGTTAGGGCCTAAATCTACCTCAGGCTGAGAAAGGCATGATCTAGGGTAACATCAAACCATGCTTAACCTGGTAGCTAGCCCTACCAGGTCAGGAGAGGGCTCTCTCCTTGTCAATCTTAGGAAAACATAGAAAATGAAGCTTGAGATGACTGATGTAAAGACTAATTTTAGGATAGGTATATTCTCAAAGGAGTTTGATTGAATTTTATGTTGGTTTGCTGGCTCAAATGTGAAAGGCAAATTTGGGTCCATGGAATGGACTGAGTTTTGCATAGGTTTCTGTGGGGCAAGGTAGGCAAATGATTTAGTACTTTAAATTGAATGATATGGAGAGTCTTAAGACTGGTGAGGAGTTGGAGAGCGCATGATAGTCTCAAGAGTCCTCTTCAAACAATAGACCATATAAATAACTAAACAAACCCTAGGTAGAGCACTGCAACATCAATGATTTCTACCTTTATCCTTGATTCATTTAGTTTAGCTGAAAAGAGAGAGATAATGGAATACACAAACACATGTAAACTTGAATTATAGAAGAAGAAATGATACCAAATCAACTTGCCACAAGAATCCCACAAAATGCTGCAAACCCTGGTCTCTTCCTTTTCCAAATTGCAGAGATGAATGTACAATGCTGCTCAAAGCTTTCAAAAGAGTCCAACCTTGACAAATGACTGAAAAAGTACTAGATATAGGCAACAAACAACTCATGCTAGGATTTAGGGGTCGAATTCATGAGTTTAGGAGTTGTTTCAACAATATCTAAACTAAGAGCTGAAAAATAGGCAGTGGAACAGCTTGCCTCTAAAACCTAGGAAACTGATTCATTCAGTTTCAAAACTAACTTTTCATGATGTATCTACCTCCTTGAATGAATTTTCAACATTTTTACATCAAATTCCATCCAGTTACATAAATTTGCATCATGAGTTTGACCATGAGAGAGAAAATAGTCAAACTGAGAAACAACTGGGCGAAAAACAAAGTTTTTTGGCAAAAATGACAATTTTCCATCCTGTGCGTCGTGCCATTGTCCCTGTGCATCGTGCCTTTTTGCATCCGATTTGGGAGGCCTTCCCATGCACCAAATTTTCTCAAAGTGATCTTGTTCGAAAGGTCTGTCTGTCTACTTTCCAAAACAAGTGGAATTTCTGAATTTGGTGTCCATTTGCCCCTCCAAACGTTAGTTCTCCCAACACTGCTTCCTGTGTGGCCAAAATGGGTCAGAAAGGGTGTTTTGAGGTGTTTTTGACCCTTTTAGAAGCTCAAAACTTGATAAAACTCTCTAGTAATTTCTGAGTATTCATAATTTGGCATGAGGAATCCAAAAATCTAGAGTTTTCCTCCAGAGGAGGTCCCTAGCAAAAGTGAGCGCCGAGTGGCGCTACGCACCTGGCAAAAAAACCTTTTTCTTCCTTCAAAAATTCAAAATTGACACAAAGTGTGCCAAATTTCTTGAAATTTGGGCCGAGTGACCTACATCAAGTACTATGTTGGGCTAAGGAGGTCTCAACCAAGATTTTGAGTCTATCTTGGTCTTTCTTCCTCCTCAAAGTTTTCCTCACTTAGCCTTCAAGGTCCTTATCCTCGCTTTGCAAATCTTGTTTCTTGCCAAATAGTGATAGGCCATGTGCCTCAACATCTTTTTCTCTTTGTTAGCCTTCTCCAGCAGCTTCTCCAAGTGCATGTTTTCCTTTCTAGCCAAGATTCACGATCAACTTCAATCTCTTGCTCTAGTGGTGTCAATTTGATTTTCCTAAACTTTGCTGCTTGCCGGTTTTCTCTTATGTTTTGCAGCTCCATGATCATCTGCTAATACTCCAACTACTTGTTCCTTTGCTCAAGGTACTTTATAATCCACTTAGCTCTTTCCAAGTTAAGAGCTAAGACATGTATGTCAGCTTCTTTCTCCTGGATGATCTCTTTCAGTCTTGAGCTTTGGGGGCTCAAATCAGTGTCCTCATCCTGAATGAGAATGAAATCTCTCTCTCTTGACCTTCAAAAGGCCCTTCATCATGCACTGGTTGTTTCCCTTTGTCCTGTACCTACTTTTCTATTGAAGGAAATGAGACCTCTTCCACCCCAGGTGGAGATAGTACTCATTTTTCTACTGCAGATAACCTCCTTGTCCCCTTTTGATAAGTGATGAATATTGGCACACTGGTGGTTTGGGTCTCATGCACTTCTTGCTGATGTGAAGGCCCTCCTACCTCATGAAAAACTGATGGGGTCACTTGAGGACTTATGAAAACCTCATGTGAAATGAAATCATCCCATGAAACATTCAACAAGATCAGCTAATGCAACACCACAATCTTGATCAAAGCAAGTGATAAATGTTGTTGTACTGTTGATGAGGAGACTTTCTTGTCATTAATGTGGTCATTTTCTCAATATTCCAGCACATGAAATAGGGGAGGTTCATCAACCTCATCCTAGTGAAATGCATCAATAATCTAATATGGTAGGTGTATAAGTGAGAAAATCTGCCCTCGCAGCCGAAGTATTTGATTATTAGCTTCATGAGTGGAGCATATGTGTCCTGTAGGTACCTAAAAAGGAAGACCCTATTGATTTTCTTCTGATAAGTAGCCTTGATATAAGGCTCATAATGTTCTTTGTCCACCAGTTGTCCCTTGTTGCATTGTTCTCCCACATTCGGAATACATGTTGCTTAGATATAGTTTCAGGTGTCAAAGTGAATGTAACATCTGCCAAATTGACCTGGCCATTGTGAAGATGGAGGACAAATAATCTGGCAAGCTCATGGTGGTATTTGACTCCTTCCACTATCTCACAAAACTGGTAGCAAGATTGATGTTTGAAACATGCTACAGCGAGAGGACAAGCCAATAGCTCTGTAAGTGTAGTGGGCTCCTCCTGGACGTGTTTTCCTCCCTTGTGAGGTTTTATGAGTGCATGAATTTCTTGAGAGGAATCACTCACTGTTTCCTCATCCCTTTCATAAGGTGAGTCTGTTTCCACGTTTGCCACTGTATGGTGTTTCAATGATGAGTATGAAGAGATTTTAAATGAAGAATATTTGTTTGTTGTTTAATGAAAGGGTTTGATGAGTGGGATTGTGAATGAGGGGCTGTGATGTTGGTTGTAGGGTTTTTGGGAGTGTAGGGTTTTGGGAATGCCAATTAGGGTTTGGGGTAATAACAAGAATTTGTTGTTAGGGTTTAGGATTTTGGGGAAAAGTGGTAGGATGAATGTAAATGAGAAACGGGAAAGGAAATGAAATTTGGGAAGTGTAGTGGACGCAAATGGAAATGATGTAAGGGAGCAAACAACAACAATGACAATTTTTGAAACCCTAGACAACTTTTTTAGTGTAACTATGCAACAAACTAGGGTTTTAATTTTCAGCTATTAACGCACCATGAATGAGGACTAAAACCCTTGCAATGGCACTTAGGAATGCTTCACTTACTTGTGGAATAAAGATGGCAAGATTTTGAAGCTTTGCAAGGTTGATTGAGTGAATTTCGAGCTTGTAAGGTAGGTGTGTTGTGCCCACTAACAGGTGCACCACGCCAGTTCAATCTCCAGTGCAAATTTTTCGCTCTGTGCACCACACCAACGAGGTGTGCTGCGCCACAACCCAGATGCACCGCGCCCAGTAAGCCTTCACAATTTTGCTGCAATGTTTCTCCCTTGGCCTCAAATCGCGATTTGCTCTTGTTTCTTTCACTTCTTTAGGCATAAATGAATTCTTCAACATGAAAAACACTTTATATACCCATGAATTTAATTTTTCACTTAAAAAAAACCCACTTTTCTAAAGTTTTCTTTTCACTTGTTCTTTAAAACTCTGTTTTGGCAATTTGATTTGCTTTTTGACTTTGATGGACTAATGCTTTGAATTTTTGACTCTTTTGTAGGATCTGAAGTGTAGGAACTTTGCAAGGTGACCAGGGCTGCATTTATGGGCTTATTACATATAGGAAGAATAAAATTACATGAAAATTATATACATAGAAGAAAAACTCTGTTTTTCCTCAAAACAGGGTTTTAAGGAAAAATCAATTACTTAGAATGTCATTATTGAAATTTTTGATGCTGAGACCTTATTTGACCTCCTCATGTGCCTGCTGACCATTATTGAGCTTTTACAAGACTTTAATGACAAACCCTAGACCTAATGAGACCTAAAACCCTAAAAATGACTTTAAGAAATTTAAAGACAAAAAATGACTGTAAATGACCTGAATTTGTGAAATAGGCCAGTAGGTAAAGATCATGAGAGAAAATTGATAATATGCCACTGCCATCAGATGATCAATGACCTAATGGAATGCAGCTGATCAAATGGGACACCTAAAATGCAATGCAATAAGAGAATTGTGATCACTGATGGCGGGATGAAGGTACCGACACTAACACCGTCGACGCACATGTGATGGGTTAATCCCCTCGCAGTTAGGGATAAGACTGTTGAGCTAGCAGCCAACACGTAACCACGTGGTTTTTTGCTGCAGTCGGTGGTTAATTCGGCATCAGGTTCATATAACTGGTTTTCGGACGACCATTGGCGATCCTAACCCCCAATCCGCAACCAGTTACAACATAAATATACACCGTGACCCATAGAGGTTAAGAATCACCACCAATGGAGTTGGTAGAGCGCTGGTTTGTCTTGTCGGAGGTCACGGGTTCGACTCTATCAGACCCAACAAAATTTTACAATACCATTCCAGGGCCACATGGTGGCCTCCAGGCTTGCCACGTGTCGGCACTCGATTGGTCACCCAAAAAGGAATATTCCAAGGAATTATATATATATATATATATATATATATATATAATATATATATATATATTAAATATTTTAAAAATCTATTTATTCTTGGTCAAATGTCCATAAATTGTAGTTTACTGGACTTTACAAATTGCAATAACTCCTTCATATGGTGTCGGTTTTTCAAACCATTCACGGTGCTGGAATCAGGAAGATGAGATCTATTAGATTGCTCAGGTTTGACACTCTTTTGAACACTTTAAAATTTGAGCTATCATGAAGATCCTGGATCAATATCTGATCAAAAAGTGAAGAAGGGTCCTAGTCATGGATAAGACTGAAAGGGAGAAAAGAAGAAAAATACCTGCCGAAGGTCAAGTGGTTTGGATGTGGTGAGTTTGGTCATTACATCATCCAATGTCTGAAGAGGAAGAAGGACAAGAAGGGGAAGCAAACAAAAATTTCAACAAAGATTAATGACTTGTCGACTAGGTTAGAGGATGTGTTTGATATGTTTTCCGCATTATTCTGAGATGGAAGCAGAGTATGATGCTCCATGGTAGGATATGTGGGAGGAGAAACATGAAGTATGGATCTATCGAAGGAGGGCTTGATCAGTAGATCATATCCAGTTGTTGTATATTCTTCATATTAATCGATACCTTTTCTATTGGAACCCATAGTAGTAGAATAGTAGGAGGATCGAGGTGTCAGCTAGGCATAGTCATATACTTGAGAGAGAATGTAGAGCTAGGGTGGTGCATCCAGAGACTCAAGGGACAGTTGCAGTGACACAATCGATAAGTG
Organism: Pinus taeda; assembly: GCA_000404065.3. Lineage (NCBI taxonomy): Eukaryota > Viridiplantae > Streptophyta > Pinopsida > Pinales > Pinaceae > Pinus > Pinus taeda. The sequence continues at coordinate 101,217 of APFE031629324.1, forward strand.
ATAGTTTGAGACTCAGAGGGAGTTTCCTTATGGAAGCTCGATCTTTAGGATCTGAGAGATCATTACACACAAGTGCAGTGCTTTTAGTAGTGTAGATGCATCAACAATGTGAGATAAAGTATGTGTAGTAGCATAGTGGACAATGACTATTTTCTTCATAGTGATTTCTAGTGATAGATAGTCATTTCAGCTTAAATATTGGAAGGAAGGAGGTATCATAGATGTTAGATATAAACAACGTGGATCAGGTTAGTTACTTCATAGAACAGATGGGTATAGTGGAGAATACCTTCCTCGCTAAGAGGGAGTCATTAGAGAAATTTTGAGGTCTCAAATGCGCCTCCTAAGGAATATTATAAAAATAATGGTGGAAATAAAAAAAGGATTAAATTACATCATCAAATTTTAGAGGGAAAAAATAAAAGACCACATTTTCAACTTATCTCCTTATGGTTTTACTCAAATTTCAAGTGGGAAAACTCACTGGATGTAGAATTGGAATTCCTCATCCAAGGAATACCCATGTTACATACTTTCGATATACCCTTCTATAGGAAAAATGAGAAATACATGAAAAACTGTGATTGCAACCATATTTTTCATGTAGCAGGGTCCATCAAAAGTATGAAACATGGATACTACTTTGATGAGAAATTAAATTATGCATCCATTGCGTGCTCTCGTAAAACCATAGCAAGATAAGTTGAAAATATGAGTTCAAAAAGTAGTTTATTTTTTTAATCTTTTTAATTTCTTACTCCAAAAATGATAAATCATCCCTCGTGGTTGACATCATCATATTGAATCCTATTGGTTCTTATAAATTTTATTTTGGTTGTACATTTTTGTTTTGAGGCCCATTTTTTACCTCAAAATTTCTCTAATGATTTGGTAGCAGCGAGTAGGTGTTCTTGTCTCAGATGATGTCTAAGAGGCTAAGGAACATGAGATCTCCAAAATACAGAAAATGTTTCATAAGATAAGTGATCCAAAATGGATTTTGGATAGACTCCTAAGTCTAGGTATTCCTCACTGAGGAAATGAAAGTCCAAGGAAGTTCTTGGAACTAGCCCCATTGCAAATATTGCCTTGTTATGAATCTACTGCAACTTGAATGTGCAAAAATGGACTTAGGATGCGGAAGTTATCATAAAATGAAGATACCCTTTATCCTTGGAAAAAGGGGCAAAATCCCCTAAAAACGGGTCCTAAAAACCCTCTAAGTCTTCAAAAATCCAAAAACTATCACAAAGGGAGAACTTTTAAAAAAAGGCGGATAAAACTATCTGGAGGAAAAAGCATGAAAAATAGTGGAAAACAGGCTTACCAATGGTCAAAGGCACTTTGCACAGGAACCGTCGGATCTAGTTGATCAACAGTCTAGATCTGATTGGCGTATCGCAATCGGCGGTAATAGGCGAAGGCAATCGGAGGTGGACACATGCATATAACATAAAGTGAGACCCAGGCCGATGCGATATTGCGATCACCGATATCGGCGGATCACAATCCGCGATGACATAAGGCAAAGGACGGACCCTCACGCCAAGCAATATCGTGATTGCCGATATCGACGGATCACAATCGGCGTTGGCATTGGCCATGCCATATGCACAGAACCCTGAGTCCATGCGATACGCGATTGCGATATCGCAAAATCGCATCGGAGCTACATAGAGGAGCAGGGCCTATATATATTATATATAATATAATATATATATATTATATATATATATATAAATATATATATATATATTATATATATATAAAATAATATATATATAATATATATATATATATATATATATATAATATATATATACATACATGCGCGATGCCGATAGCCGACACAATGGAGTTATAAAACAATATTATAAAATATGAGATCCGTCAACAATAGTTTCTATATATTTCGCGTATTTTGTTTATTAAACGAAATACAAAGGGAAGCGCGATCCAATGAAAACCGAACCCGAAAGGGTTTGTGAATGAAAATATATAATATTTCAAATCCATCTAAAGCCATTTTTATGGGATTTTCCAATATTTTAATGTAATTTTAAAATACAAAGGGAAACCATGGAGAGGGCATTTGGGACATGCGATAAGCGATTTTAGGCGGACCCGATAGGAGTATAAAATGGATTTAAGGACTTTTGAAGTCCGATAACCAGTGTTTTGGCAGATTTTCCCTTGTTTGAATGTATTTCTCTATGTAAACAGAGAATGGCTATTTCAGGGATTTCAAAGGCCCGATGGACTCTTCCATTACAGAAAAGTTGGCCACCATCCCTGAAAGCATTTAGCAATGATTGCTAACGCTTAGAGAGGGGATTTGAGTGGACAGAGGCCGAGAGACAGAGAGCTCGAGAAGAGGAAACAAACGGACAATGCCAGCTGGCTTAAAAGCCATGAATTTTAGAGACAGAAAGGTTTTTGGAATTGTTGCTGAAATCTAGCATAAGTAGAAATTCAAGCCAAAGCAAGTAACACATAGGTCTGAAAGAGCTCAATTGAAAGAAGAAGCACAAAAAGAAAATGGCGGAAAGCAAAAGATGAAGCGCAAAGCAGCCAAGCGAGTCACCTGGAGTTCAAGTGAAAAACCAGAGAGTTGTACATTGCTGAGAGCTAAAGAAGCTAGAGCTGAAGAGCCAGAGCCAGAGCCAGAGCCAAGAGCCAGAGCAAGAGTCGAGAGCCAGAAAGTTGAGAGCTTCAAGAGCCAGGGAAAGATGGTGTTCTGAGCCCATTGTTCATGTGTAAAATAGTGGAGTTGAGCCAAGAGCTCGTAAAAGGACCTGCCATAATCCCAGAGATCCTAGTTGAGTTGACTAGAGCTCACGGAGATGTAGCCTAAGAATTTTGGGTGAACTCCTAATTAATTTTTTGTTCTATGTGTTTTGTTTATTACTACATTATTTATTATTGTATGTATTTACATATCAACATACACAGTAGAATTTAAAACACATAATCAGTTAAAAACAAATACCAGCATACACCTATATTTTCAAGCATTTTTAATACTGCATTGGTTAATCAATAGGACTTGGGGAATAACAAAAGCTTTGGAAGTGGGAGAGGTTCTTGTAAATTAGACAAGAAGCCTAAGTGCCCCATTTACAAATCAATAAGACTCAAAAATTCCTTAATTAAATTAATTATCTAATAATTTAATTATTTCCTAATTTTAACTTAGGGAAGTTGGTTAATTAAGATAATTTGATTTTTCTCTAGAGACTTCTATTAGATTTAAAGTGATCTAAGCCATTTATTGGGATTATAACTTGGTCATTGGTTGCTCAATAGAAGACTATAAGAGAAACTTTAGGTTTTGGAGAAGTGGCATCAGAGAATATCATAGTTGAGCAGTTCAACTACCCAGTTGTAGGTATTCAACAAGGGCACATTTGAAGATAGGGAAAGCATCAAAGCGAGTGATCAATAAAGATTTGGGAGAAGATATTTTGGAAGAATATTTTCTCAGTATTTCTAGTGTCCGAGAGATAGCAAAGAGGGAGTTTGGATTATCTACAAAGGAGGTCATACACAACAATGCAAATAACTAGTTTACCTAATGCGAGTTGCTGGAAGAGACTCATTTTAGTTGTCATCTTTCGGATCAATGTCCTGGAGGTAGATAAAATTGATTCCAGAGGTAGAGGGAGGCTAGACATATCACCTAGAGGTATTTTCGAGGTTGTACGAAATTATATGCACAATAAATGCACATTTCTATACTTTAGAGCGAGCCACAAATGAAGTGTGAGTTTGCGAGTGAGGGCTAGATTAGTTACAGAGGGAGATAAGGGTGTCTTCTAGTTAATTTTTCCAGTTGAATATTGTCAAATCCTTGCCATTTTGGAAGGTATATTATTGTACTCTTGAATTTTCTAAATAAATAATGAAACTCTCATCTACTGCACTGTGTTTCCCTTCATGTTTTTTCCAAGGACAATTGTCCAAAAATAATAGTGTCAATTTTTTTGTCTGCATATATTTCTTATTTCTGTAATCTATATTTCCATGGTGTTTTTATTATGAAGAATGCAATTGTTAATTTATCGTTATTTTATGTAATTAAATAATAGAAGACAAATAAACTGATAAGGGTTAACAGATAAATCTCTAGTATTTGCATTCAAGGAATTTTCACAATCAGTAGGGTCTCGTTGATAGAAATATCATTATCATATTGTAGTAGTAAGGGTTTCATCGTCATATTCATTTTGCAATTTTATGGTTTTGCAGTAAGGGTTTTAGAAAAGTGATCACTAGGAGTCAATATACGCTTCGCTACGTTGAGCATAGAATAAGTAGTTAAGCTAGTTTTGGCATGAAGTACATTATTTATTGTCACATAAATATTGCATCAATTGATTTCTTTTGAGATTGAGCAATAATTTGCATTCATCAATAATTGAATAATGTTAGTAGTCTAGTGCTACATTGTCCTTATCATTTTTACAGCAATTGAAGGAGTCCAACAGTAAGTTTTTCGTTGTTGTTCGGTAGTAAGGGTGTCATTGTAGGGTTTCACTAAATATCTTGTAAGTGGGTCATTAAACCTAGTATGAGAGCCCATAATTGTTGATCTAATTTATATTTCAGGGTGGTTTGGTGGTGCAAAGCATGTGTTTGAAGTCACCTTCAAGTTGTATCCTGAACAAACAATTTAGGGTGGTCGGGTGGTGCAAGGGAAAATTGGAGCTTGCAGGGCATTAGAGCATCCTTCTAGTGCATGCTATTAAAACCGGGTCTAGGAGCATCCTTTCAGGAGTTGGAGTTGCCTAATAAAACTAGACTGTTTTTCTAGAGTACTTGGGAGTTGGTGTTTCCCTTTCAGTTGGAGTCGATGTATTGTGCTCATAAATCATATTAAAGAAGTGTTTGATGGTTTTTCCCTGAATGGTTTCCACCTAAAATTTTTGTGCGTATTGTTCTTTATATGTGTTGAAGTTTCCTTATTGCGTAGTGCTCTAAAAATTAATAAATACTAATTGTAATCAGAACTATTGATGTTCTTATTCACCCCCCTCTTGGTAGTTCCAACATAATATATTTGATGAATTATTTGAAATAGTAAGGTAAATAAATGTATATGATTTTCAACTTCTTTTTTTTTCTTAATGAAATAGACAGGGATGATATTAAGAAGAAGAAAAAATAGATTTTAGGTCAATACCTTTCATTTCAAATATTTCATTGTCCAATCCCTTCCAAGCAGAGTTGTCCCTACTGCTATAATTTCTTTTTCTTACATTTCAACATTGTTATCTACCATATATCCTACAAAAGACAACTAGCAACAAAATATACATGCATTACATTATAAAGTTATTAAGAGAAACTATAACCCGACATCCCCGCTTGTGGGTCTGATTTTCTCATATTTTCTTCTTCTTCTAGATATTCTTGGCCTTGAGCTTCAAATATGTGGCTCCTATTATTATGCCAAACTACGTTGATGTCCATCTCCTCTTGCTTGTTCTTTACACCAAGATTGCGAGCAACTTCCAGTCTTTCCACTTTGGCATTTCAAATTATTGCCTCCAACTAAGAAGCTTAATTTTATTATCCACTAACACTAATTGAAAGTCTCTTTCCTTGTCCTCCAATTCATTGCGCTTGTTCATGAGCTCGAACAAAGCAATAATTGATTTCGATAATATGTTGATCATATGGTTCATTTGAGCCAGAGCTTGCTCAAAGTATCATTGATCCAAATAATTCATTGATCTAGAACAACTAATTTTCTCCTCAATGAAAGTGTTAGCAAAGAAAAAGCATGCTTCACTATTAGATGACCAGGGCAGGAGCACCTAAAGAGGGAAAATGACTCCTACAAAGATAATTGAATACTAGGCTGATTGGATCCATGGACTAGGAGAAAATAACCTCACACACATCCTCCATTAAATTGCAATATGGACAAAGGATTTATGCAATAACTGAGGAATGTTTAAAACTTGAATGATTGCTTGGATTGCCAATAAAATTTAAACTGGAGAGCCCAAAACTCCCTTAGTTTGACCCAAACAACTATCAACTATAATTCTTGTTGAATATCAATAAAGGAAATCCT